>CAUYTI010115858.1:0-30252 GCA_963575145.1 Galago senegalensis
GGGAGACGGAGGCAGGAGACTGGCTTGAGCCCAGGAGTTGGAGGTTGCTGTGAGCTGTAATGCCATGGCACTCTACCCAGGGGGACAGCTTGAGGCTCTGTCTCAAAAAAAAAAAAAAAAAAAAAAAAAGAAAGAAAGAAAGAAAGAAAGAAAGACGGACGGAAGGAAGGAAGGAAAGAAAGAAAGAAAGAAAGAAAGAAAGCAAGCAAGCAAGCAAGCAAGCCGGCCTAAAATTTAACCTACCATGAGTGGTTATGCAGGACATTGAGGCTGAGAACATGGGTTGAGAAGGAATTAGATGTAACCATTTCTGACAGAGCTTTTTAAAATAAGTAATATTTTGCACTTAGTATAAACACACACACACAGAGAGCCCTCAAGCATAGGGCTCAATGCGTTTTGAGAAATACACCTGTGTAGTCCACGTAGGTGGGAGAAGGTCAAAGTTCACTTTTCTCTGTAACAATGCCCAGTTGTTTCCCTACCATCATTGGTTCAAAAGACGTTTCTTTCCCAGTGAATTGCTGTGACATCTTTGTAAAAAAAATTACTGACCATATAGGCGTGGTCTATTTCTGGACACTTTTCTATTCCATTGACTTGTCTGTCCTATGCCAATGCCATATGGTTTTTTTAACATTTTTTTTCTCTATCTTTTATTAGTTAAGCTTTTTTTGACATTGTATTTTTAACTTACTCATATTCATTTCAATTCCAGTAGTTACTCCAAAGTTTAACATGTACTCTTAATGTTATATTTCTAAAAATAATAGCTATGCATATTTGTAATTCTAGTCTTGTCTTGAATAAGACAAGAACCTTAGCGTGATTTAACTTTTCTCAAAATGTTCCCCTCCTGTCTTCCACATCTTTCTCTATTATTATTATTATTATTACTGTTATCATTCTTTCTGAGAGAGAGTCTTACTTTGTTGCCCTTGGTAGAGTACAGTGGTGTCATAGCTCATAGCAACCTCAAACTCTTGGGCTCAAAGAGATTCTCTTGTCTCAGTCTCCCTGATAGCTCGGACTACAGGCACCTACCACAGCGCCTGGCTATTTTTTTTAGAGACGGGGTCTCACTCTTGCTCAGGCTGGTCTCTAAGTGCTGAATTTAGGCAACCTGCCTGCCTCAGCCTCCTAGAGTCCTAGGATTACAAGCATGAGCCACAGTGCCTGGCTTGGTATTATTTTAAAAACCAGATAATCATGTGATTCATAATTGGAGCATACTTGGAACATTTTTTTCTATTGCTTTCAGATTTGGTCAGGTGTTTTTAAACTTGAGAAGTATTCTGGGTCTTTCTAGGCTTCCATTGTGAGCAGGCATGTACGGGGTCAGGAACAACACTAGCCCAGGCAGAGAATACAGCAAGTACATAATCCCTAATGAGAGCATATTGCAAGTACAAGTTGGATCTATTAGGTGTAGAACACAAATGTCTTAATCCTGTAATTGGGTAAATGAGGTGAAGGCTGTGTTGATTAGTAGGATGTAAGCACTCCAGTTTGTACAAATAATCAACACATTGAATCCCATTATGGCATAAATGTATTTATGATCTATGTACAAATGACTTAATAAAAAAAAAAATCCCCAATGAGGTCAAAGGTTTGGAGAGAAGGCCTTGGGAGAGTGAGAGCTTGTTGAGGAGGGCAGGCCCAGGCCATACAGGGTCAGGGTAAAGAGTACAAAGTTTATTCTCAGTGTAATGGAAACATTTTAAGCAGAGGAGTGACATGATGGATTCCCAGATTTTATAAAGCGCAGTAATTTGGCATTTACTTCTGGCTTTCTCATTCCCTTTACTCATGCAGCTTCTGAGAACCCCTGATTTTACTTTCATACGCATATGCCTATTTCCAGGGCCCCTGAGCATTTTTTGTTCTGAGAATGCTTCCCACAAAATAAATAAAAATTTCCGACATTACGTTGCAGACAGTAAGAAATTATGTCAAAGCACCAGCTTGACCCTGGGTTATAAATTGCATGACTCACAGGAAGCAAAAACGTAATTTGCATTTGATTTGGCCAAGATTTTGTTAAGATACATCAAGTAATTGTGCAAGAAATGCATTATAAGAAAAAGGGAGATGAAGTAGATAGAGACCTACAGATGAAAAGAGAGTTGGAAGAAACGTCAACCAGTCATGATGTAGAGACCTTATTTAGACCCTGACTTAAACAAACTGGAAAAAAAAAGACATCAATTATTAGATCATTGGAAAATTGAGCACTCCTAGGATACTTTATGACATTAAGAAATTGTTAATTATTTTAGGAGTCACAGTAATACTGTGATTATTAAGGGCTCTTATCATTTAGACCAACGGTTCTTAACCTGTGGGTTGCAACCCCTTTGTAACAATGAAAGTACCTCGCCGCCTTGGGAAGGTTGAGAACCACTGATTTAGACATCTGTACTGAAATATATTCCAATGAAACTGTATGACAGCTGGGATTCGGCTCCAAATAGCAAAGTGAAGTAAGCAGGTGAAGGTAGTTATGTAACAAGACAATTGAGAGCTGACAATTTTTGAAGCTGGAAATGGGTAGGTAGAAATTTATAACACCAGTTTGTCTACTATTTTGGAGAGTTGGAATTCTCCACAGTAAAACTCTTTGAAAAAAAATGAAAGGCAATTTGTAAACATTTAATAAGAAAATGTGAGTTTAATCTGTTTTCCTGATAAGAAGGTGATGCTTCTCCTTTCCAACGATTCTCTTCTTCCTTTTATGTATTGAGCATCCATCCACCTGTTCCATTTATCCATCTTTTTATCTACCAATCCATTGATCTATCTGTTAAGGTGGAAACTTACAAGGTGCTCACCGCGGGTTGGAGAAAGAATTCTCATACAGTGATTAGCATAGAAAGAAGTACAGAGTTGATTTATTTTCCTGGGAAAGAATGACAGAGAGAGAGAGAGAAAGAGCAGAGAGTAGGTGGCTACGGTAAGACAGAAGGGAGAAAGTGTCAGGCGGTGGAGGAACAGTGGCTGGTGTTTTCAAGGGTGAAAATGTGTTTTTTTCCCCTGCTCTGCTTCAGAAAACTGGTAACAGAAGTGGTGAAGCCATTGCGGGTCTTCTTTCTGGTGAGGACTGAGGCAGAGAGTTGGAGTCGGGGAGCTTGAACCCCTGCTGTCCACTCAGGGCTCTTCAAGGCTGAGAAAATGAATTCTTAAAAATAACAAGTTAGACTATAGGTGTTTTAATTAAACGAAACAAAGGGAGTAGTTGTGTTGTGAGTTTTCTCTTGGGGGTGGGGGGTGGGGCAAATTAAGTGCTGTGAGTTCATTGCTCTCAGTATGTTTGATAGTTCATTTTCATCTGTTAGGCAGGTGTTGGTAAGGCCAAGTTCACGATCCTTACGTGATCAAGAACCAATGTGTGGTTCAGAGTTTCTGTCTTAATTTGGGTTCCCCCAGAAGCAGATCCTGAGATGGAGATTCAAGTACCGGTAGTTTATTTTGGGAGTGTGGGAAAAAGTTAGAAGGGAGTAAGGGAAAGGCAAGTCGTCAGTAAGCTGCCTTACTGTCAGTAATCCAGCAGGTTAGCCCTGAGGATGACCACAGCTTACTCCCTGGGGAAATTCTATGAAAGAGTGTTCAACAAACACCTCCGAACTGTTCTGCCTGATGGAGTGTTTTGATATCAGTTCTGATATCAATAGGGATTGCTTGAGGGCTATTTCCAGAAGAAACCAAGTCTCTGGCCCCTTATAATTCTGTGGATTAGATAGAGCACAGCAGAGAGGGGACCTCTGTTCCTCCAGATGACTCTCTCTTCCCTTCTTCCTTCCCCCTCCGTTTCCTTCATCCCTCCCTCCTTCTTCATTCCTTCTTTCCTTTCTTCCTACATTCCTTCCCTTCTTTTACATTTTCTGCTTATTTTTCAGCAAGCAAATAAAGAGAAAACTCAGGATAAATTAGAATTCTTTGGAGAGGAATTCAGAATACATTAGAATTTTTACATGAAGCTAGGGCTATTAAAGTTGTCCGTATCAAATGGAGTTGCTTGTGTAAAAAAACCTGACGCACACTCACAAAACCTGACAAGCAGAGCCAGGGAAGGACAGGGAGGGAGGGTTCTTATGGAAAAAATGCCCCGATAATAAAAACTATTACAAAAGACTCCGAGAAACCCACAACCTTGCGGAAAGGGCATCAGAAGCTTATATGAAAAATACTTCTACAAGAGCATATGCTGAGCAACTGCCTGCTCAAACTGGTGCCATTCTTGTTATTGGTCCTCATGTTAAAGATAATAATCTTGACACAATGCTGTAATTCCTTTAAAAACCTCTGTCTGTCTTTTCCTCTCTGGCTATGCACATAGCTTATGATGGCGTGTGTATTCCCACGGCAGTGCCCTAGTCCCCAACACATATCATTTTCTTTTAGAGAGCATCTCTTTTTTACGTATGAGTAAGTTGACATAAATGGTATCAAAAATGAGATCCGAAAGAAGGTCATTATTGGGAGTGGTTGCCATGCTTGGAATTGATACTGGAATTTTGTCTTCAGTAGGTCCTTGGTCTTGGTGATTCGAAGAATGAATCCATGAACCACAGAGCAGTGGTAAGACAGGATTTATTTACAGAAAAGAATACAAAACACCAAAGTTCCTGGCAGAGAGAAAACCCAAGTTGGGGGAACAAAGCTCTCTCTCCTCTCTCTGTCTCTCTCTGGGCTCTTTGTCCAGGGGTATATATAGGCACATGGGCTCCTTGTATATGAGGCCAGGAAATGAATGAATACAGTCCCTTCCACTGGGGCAAGGGAAATGAATGTATTAATGAATGGACTCAGTCCATTCATGGAATTGAGGCCTAGGAAACTTACATGAAATTGACCTAGGCATAGGAAATGTGGGTTCCTGTTCAGTCAAAAGTGCAAGGGGACGGACACACCAAGGCTCTGGTATCTCCCCAGCTGTTGTTGGGCCCTTCTGGCTACTAGAGCCTCTGGCGGGGGGTGGGGTCCCATCTTTCGTACCCTCCAGCCTCTGCTAGCTGCTGCCCACCAACAGAGGTGGAGGTGGCAGGTCCTCCACCTAAACTTCTCTGAGCTGGCTGCGGGGCCACCTGTCCTGTGTCAGAATGAAGGTGCTGCCCACCTGAGTTCTTTGAGCTCCCTGCTTCTGCAGGTTGGGTTTTGTGCCCTGATGAATCTTTTCTCATGCCAAACCTTCCTCTTTTTGGCAGAGTCTTTTTTTTTTTTTTGAGACAGAGTCTCAAGCTGTCCCTCTGGGTAGAGTGCTGTGGCATTACAGTTCACAGCAACCTCCAACTCCTGGGCTCAAGCGAGTCTCCTGCCTCCTCTTCCCAAGTAGCTGGGACCACAGGCGCCTGCCACAACGCCCGGCTATTTTCTGGTTGCAGCCATCATTGTTGTTTGGCGGGTCCAGGCTGGGGATTTGAACCCGCCACCTTAGGTGCACGTGGCTGGCGCCCTAGCCGGTTGAGCTATAGGCGCTGAGCCTTGGCAGAGTCTTTGATTTTGAGATTTGTTATGTGGTTACAAGGCCATCTTAATAGAAGATCTTACATTTCTCCTGTAATAATAAAAGATTTTTTGTCTTTCTGGCAAGTCTGTTCTGGTATAAATATCCTCCTGGTTTGAGCAATCTGATTTCTACAGTGTATGTTCTGTCCGCGGGACACGTCTTTCTGGTGAATTTACCTTTGGTTCTCTTTCTGTGCTTATATTTTTTTTCCAGTGCCTAATTTTTCTTTGATTTGCTTTCTTAGGTTAAAATTTTAGTGAGCACTCTAATTCTGGTTTTGAATGTCTGTAAGTGATTTGGCTTTTTTCTCTTGCTTGTTTTTTGAAGCAAGAAATATAAATATTCTAAATGGTAGGTAGGCAGAGGACGGCCAGTTAAAATTCACTAGGGTAGGCACCATGTCTGAAAAAGAGCAATGAAATGTTGAAGCCAGACAAAAAGTGAGGCATATAGGCATCTTCATTACTTGGATGTCTTGTGGAATCCTGATGCAGTTTTGCAACAATCTGATACTTGCAAGTGAGTAGGCAGCATTTTCTCTCATCCCAACAATGCTGATGGAAGAGATATTAGCAAGAGACACCATCCAGATCAAATATGCCTTAAGGAGAACAGTGTGAATTTGCAAAAATGAGCCCAGTGACTCTTATAACTATCCTAGAACCCCAGGGAAAAAGAAAGCATGGTGCTATTCAGAAAACAAAACAAAATATGTTGGAAGGAAACTCTGGGATATGAAATTGGACTGTGGGTTTGAAAAGTGGTGTCGTCTTTGTACAAATTATTTCTAAAACAGAGCTGAAAAGGGTACTATTGTGGGTTAATGGCTTTTTATAATGATTAAAGTGAAAACCTACTATGTAGTGAGAAACTTACAGCCTTACAGAAACTTATAAAGTCGTCAAATAATTTTAATATGCTGTTTACGTGAGGATATTTCTATAGGGAGAAGGTAGGTCAGACCATAGACTCTCTTTAAGAGGTTGCCAAGACACTCTGGACTCAAATGATAAGGCATCTGTGCATTTTCTGAGGACAAAATAGGGAAAAGGTAAGAGTGTTTTGGCAGGCAAAGGGAGACAGTGATACTTTTATAAAAGATTACCAGAAAGTAGGCAATCTCTGGGCCTTTATTTTCCTTAACTGCAGAAGGACCTGGCTCTAGAATAGGCACCTTCGATAATGGCTGGAGCCACAAACATCCCTGACTTGATTGCTGGTGTTTTCTTATTAAGTTGGGTGCACATTTCCAATAGTTGTCTTTATTTTTTTTATTATTTTTTAGATGGTTTCCTTTTCTATTATGATTAAAAATAAATCCGAGGACTGAGAGACAGAATATACAGTTGGACAACAGAGAGACCCTGTAGAGAAACAGAATTTTTACCCACAATCTGCAGCAACCTGCTCCCTAAATCAACACCCTATCTGCAATAAACAACTCAGGAGTCCAGCCTGCTATATACATCCAACTTGTAGGAGGGCAGATTGCTATCTCTAGTGATAAATCTGGAAGGTACAGCAACTTCTGTAATAATTGCCCCCAAATGGCCAAGATTTAATAATTGGCAGGTGCCTTTTGCCTGGCTTCCAACTTAAAGTCAACTGGAGAGGGCCAAACACACACCTCTAGCCAATCCCCGCACATGCCCTGTTTCTCGTTAGCCCCCTCCAGCTCCCTCAGGCCAGCAGTCCAATCCCAGCACACCTGAGCCTTCCCTTTTATTGACTATAAAGCTTGTGGACTCCTTTGCCCACCTGCCTTTGAGTCTCTGCCCAAACTCAAGTGATGGTGGCTGATGCCTTTGCTCAGAATAAATGTTTGCTTTTCTCATTTGCTCTTTATTTCCACAGCCCCGTGGTTTAAATAGGCTTTGTGGGTTAATTGGTTTTCAAATCATCCCAACTGGCATTGATTCATTTCTTTACTGAGGAAACATTTACTAAAAGCTTTAATATGGCCCATATTCGCCGCCAGGAACAGGGGCAAATGAAATAAGATATAGTCCCTAACCTAGAGGGCAAATAAGGAGGTGAACAGAATGACTTGGCAGCCAAGGCACTGGGCATTCGTATGCCAGAGCAGTGTTTTTAAAAAAGTGGTACACTAGGCTCGGCGCCTGTAGTTCAGTGGTTATGGCATCAGCCACATGCACCAGGGCTGGTGGGTTTGAACCTAGCCCAGGCTTGCTAAACAATGACAACAACAACAAAAACAGCCGGTGTTCTGGCAGGCACCTGTAGTCCCAGCTACTTGGGAGGCTGAGGCAAGAGAATTGCTTAAGCCCAAGAGTTTGAGGTTGCTGTGAGCTGTGACACCACAGCACTCTACCAAGGGCAATATAGTATGACCATCTCAAAAAAAAAAAAACAAACAAAGAAAAAGTGGTACACTAACTACTGGTTACATGAGGTAACTTCAAGGAATTTGTAGACAAACCTTTTTAGTTTAATAGCTATACACTTGAATGCAGATTAGAAAAATGGGCATTTCAAGCTCACTGAGCCTTTGACTCCACCTATGCTATGGCTTTAGGATGTCTTTATTGGTGAAAATCTAGTCAGGAGATAAAAACCACTCTCATTTTAACAGATGAAATTAAATGCAAAGAATTGTTAATTGGGTATTAAAGAACTAAAAAGGGCAAAACTAGAAGACTGGTATTATGCCGGAAGCTGCTACCCCTGGGGAGGAAGTTGGAATTCTTAAATTTTAGAAAGTTGGAGGGGCCCTAAAGAGATGAAACTTAGACTTCTGACATGGAGTTCTGCTCAGTTAATAGCAGTGTCTCTGAGCTGAGTGGGGGCCCTGTGGGCCACGGCACCAGACCAGTGATCTTCATTCAACCAGTGTGCTGCGAAAACTTTAAAAATCACTATTTTAATTATTTTTTGAAAGAAGTTCACCCATTCTGAGGGCTGTCTGCTTGCCTTACTTACTGTGTTCTTGGCTGTGCAGAAGCTCTTTGGTTTGATCAGGTCCCAGTAGTGTATTTTTGATGTTGCTTCAATTGCCCGGGGTGTCCTCTTCATAAAATGTTTGCCCAGGCCCATTTCTTCTAGTGTTTTCCCTACCCTTTTCTTCTAGAATTTTTATGGTTTTATGTCTTAAGTTTAAATCTTTAATCCAGTGAGAGTCTAACTTAGTTAATGGTGAAAGGTGTGTGGGTCCAGTTTCAGTCTTCTACAGGTTGCCAGCCAGTTTGCCCAGCACCATTTGTTAAATAGGGAATCTTTTCCCCACTCAATGTGTTTCGGATTGTGTGTGAAAACACCACACTGTACCCCAGAAGTGCATTAACGTACATAGTTACCATTCAATAAAAAAGAAAAAAAAAAGTAAGTTCATGGTATGTTTTTTTTTTTTACTCTTTTTTTGATCAACATCATTTAAGTGTGCCACAGAAGTTTAACTATAGGTTCAAGTGCATTGTGAGATAAAAAAGGTGGAAAAACACTGTCCCAGGGAGATGTATGGGGAGTGGGTGTTGGGATGCTGGTGCTGGTCATGTCTCTGAGGAGCTGCTACGGGGCTGTTTCCATGAGTGTTGGGAAAACCGTAAACTGATGTTAACAACAGTTCCTGGGACACCAGCCTCTAAAGCAAAGAGGTGGTGACAGGAACAAGCCCCTTTCTCCCTCTCTAGCCTTGTCTTCTCCTTCTGGTCGGCCAGTGGCAGAGCTCAATAAAGAGCCAGCTGGCACAGGAGAAATGGGTTTGCTTAGTCTCAGCCTAGAGCGGAAAGCTGAGTATAGAGGGCAACTTTGAATCTGAGAAGCAACACTTAAGTGTCTGGGCCAGCTGTCCCTTGGGACATTCAGTGTCCCCCCCAGAGTACATCTATACATGCACTTCCCGCTGTGAGAAAAGAGCAACTCTGAATTTCTACTTATCAAAGTGCAAACATCCTTTGTACAAAAGACATCCTCACCTGTTCTCCAAAATGAGGGGGGACACCAAGTCCTAGCAGACACTAGCTCCATTAATTTCACCTAAAATTGAGTTACAGACCCACCAAAAGATTCTTATCTCAAGACTAACTTGCAAAATTAACTCCCTAAGAAAACATAACATTATAAGAGGAAGGAGGCAGAAGAGATTAGTATACAGACTCCGTGGATACACACACATGAAGAAAGAAAATAGTCATCCTAGAGTATCTGAGGGGTTTGTTTCCAGCCTCTCCTGTGATACCAAAATCCCCAGATGCTCCAGTCCCTGACATAAAATGGCTTATCTGTGTCTAACCCACATACATCCTTCTGAACACTTCAGGTTATCTCTGGATTATAGTTCCTAATGCAGTGTAAATGGTTGTTATTGTGTATTTTTTTATTGTATCATTTTTTCTGAATATTTTCAATCCATGGTTGGTTGGCTCCCAACGTGGAACCTGTGGATATACAGGGCCGACTGTGCAAATGCGCAGTAACTTGTCTCTGTAACTGGTCAGTCCCGAGGCTGAAATGTCATTAATCAGTTTCATCTTTCCATCTGCCATCAGCCAGGACCTCACCTGCTCAGGTTTTGTACCTGGTAGGGTGTCCCCAAACTTCATTGCCTAAAGGGGTCTAAATCAATCTCCCTATTTGAGGTTGTTGTAGTTTTCCATTTAAATTTTGTGATTGGACATCCAAGTACCCTGGAGAATCCCGAGTTCCAGATACCTTTCTCCCTCTCCCACTGTGTAGGGACAGCACAAATGACTTCAGTGCCAAGAGCACCTGCACCTGCCAGGCAGAGAAAACTCTTTTGCCTATTGGCTTAGTGGTAAAATGGCTAGATCTCAATTTCCATCTCAATGGAACTGCTGTCCTGTCCCCTGCTGGGAGCACTCTTCCCTTGGGAACCTATCAGGAGACCTGGGAAATGTATTATCTGAGTGGACTGTTGTGTTGCAGCAGAAGTGCTCCCTCTTCCTGAGTCCAGACCAGGCATCATGACCAAGAGCAACAGCCCCAGGTAGCAGTCACGGAGTCAAAGTGTGAATGACTTTTGTCAGATGGAGCGTTGTTTTCCACCTGTTCTGTAGCTGTGTCATTAGCAGATGATTCCATCATCCAAATTATGCCCCTATTCTTGGGTGATGGAGGGTACAGTAAGATCAGGGGATTCTAGATTGCTCCACTTCTTTTACTGGGAAGTGGATTCGTTGATCAGAAGCGATGGTGTGCAGGTTATCATGATGGTGCATAAGACATTCAGTCAGTCCATGGACTGTGGTGCTCATAGGCACTGGGAGGAACTAGCTGCTTCCCCAAGATGGAGAGGGCTGGAAGGTGTATCGCTGTCACCTTCACAATCAAAAGGAGCAAGTTTAAATTTAAGACTTTTTTCATAACTTGCCAGAGAGATGAGGCTGCAGAGCAACCAAGATCTACAGAGATTTGGGGGAACACAGGCAACACATACCTCATTTATTGCTGAGAACGAAATTAAACAAAATTAATAATGGAAGTCTGATGAGGTACATACCTCCAGACACACCCACACACGTAATTCCATGCACTTCTGTGTTTGGTACTTTTTAGGGTTTTAGACACATCTCCCTCTGTTGCACAGGATGGAGTGCAGTGGCAAGATCGTAGCTTACTATAGCATCAAACTCTTGGGCTCAAGTGATCCTCCTGCCTTAGCCTCCTGAGGAGCTGGGACTACAGGTGCATGCTACCATGCTCAGCTAGGTTTTCTACATTTTTTGTAGTGATGGAGTCTCATTATCTTGCCTACACTGGCCTCAGTTCCTGCCCTCAAGCAATCCTCCTGCCTTAGCCTTCCCAAGTTCTAGGGATTATAGGAATAAGTCGCCAGGCCTGCCCTATACTTATTTAGAATAGGGTTCAGACCAGGAGGTGGTCTGGTCAGTGATAAATTCTGTTGGTCTGTACCATAAGTAACTAATGATTGTTTTTGATCCATCAATGGGAATTTCTTATGGTTCAAGCTAATGCATCACTATATTCCAAACTGCTAAGATTTTTTTAGTTACTACCTAGATAAAAGTTAGATTATCAAATTAGACTAAGGGTTTCATTTGAAAGTGTAAGAAAATAGAAAAAGTCAAAGTAGATGTTTATTACAAAACAACCTTTTCTATTAATTAAATGCTTTAAACAAAAACCCCATAATACCATGAACTGACAATGACCTGCTGGCATGCAAAAGCTTCAGGCTGCAGAGGCAGGCTTGCTCTTGATGAATTTACACAGAATGAATTGTTATGATATTTGATTTCAAAAAGTATGCATGAATTGGCCTCACATGATTAATAATTCAAAGTGAAACATAAGTTTAAAAACTGGTATTAATTTCTATGAGTCCACTCAAAGTCAGTGACTGGAGAACTACAAAAAAACCTGAAGTCAATGAATCTTTAGGAAGCAACTCTGTGCCGATGTATGTTTGAAGATCAAGGGCTAGAAACATACTCTTAATTAATACTATTAACAAAGGATGTATAACATCCATCACACATCTGTTTCAGAAACAGCATGCTTCCAAAATGATACACCCCTTTACAAATAGACATTATAGTATTACAGGTATGGAGACACCGTCAGGGTGAGTTCTGAAATACGCTGCTGTCTTTCACAAGCCGTCCCTGAGCCATCTCTTGAGGCATCCGTTTTAGTCTTGGGGCTTCAAAAACATCTTCTTTGTTTTAATTGGTTTTACATCTCCATTTTCATCTTCTTCATAATTGGCACGGTCTCTCTTCTTGGCAAACTTTTTCCCAATTGTCCCCACCAAGGTCTCGTATCTGTTAAGAAGATATATAGCACAAGTTTAATTGCAAGGAAAAAAAAATACAGGGATCAAGTCTTATCAAGAATACCAAACCAAACCTGCAACAAAAAGAGTAACAACAACAAAAAAAACCCTATAATCAAAGGCAACTGCCTAATAAAAAAAATCCATAAACTTCTCTAAGAATGATTAAATTATCTGCTCTTTTGGTTTCTTTATATGATTGTAAATAAATTCAAATGTACATTTAAAAATATGTACTGGAACCAGCACTGGAAAATAAGCCCTCAAAGCCAGCTGGTGATAGGTCTGAATGCCGGTGCGGCCGTGTGAGAGGAGGCAGATTACAGGCACCTTCCTGCTGGGGCATTCTCTTACAGCTACTGTATATACACAGGGGAGACACAAACTCAGGGTCCAGCTTATAAAGCTGCCCACGGCAAGGGTTACCTTCTAGCCATTTCTTCATCTGACACATCAGCCTCCTCTGTTTCATCTTCAACAACTTCTGCTTTGTTCTTAGAATTCATCTGAAGCATCAGTTTCTGCAAAATACACCAATATGGACCATGAGGGCTAGAAAAGGCTTGTGAAAAGAACAGGTGTCAAACTTACTGGAAGGTGGAAAAATCAAAGTCACAGAATCTAGAGAACTAGCTGAACTTTACAAGGGATTCCCTGTAACTTTACGGCACAATATAGTAACAGAGGTCAGCTATGAAACCCCCAAAAATGGTAAGACAAAGCCCCACTAGGTTATATTTAGTGTTGATGAATTTAAACTGTGAGATACTGAATCCTGTTATTAATCACTCATATCTAAAGCAGGCACACTTCTAGCATGACTGAGAGGGAGAAAGAAAAAAATAAACTTTGAGATTTCCTTGGACCTTCCCTTCATTGAGCCAAATAGAAGACCGTAGTTCAGAGTAATTGTAAATCATCTGGTGGTGGGTTGAAGGAAGGGGACAGTGAATAATGGGGTAGAAGAACCGGAAGGCTGGCCTTGGTACAAGGAAGGGAATGGGCACCTTAGCCTCACCCTGACCTTTGGGGTGGATAATGCATCTCTCGTGAAGCCCACACTCCTTGGGGCATCTTGCATCTTTCTATCACATTAACTTTCCATGACAGTTATCCTCTGAATTTTTTTTTTTTTTAAAGAGGCAGAGTCTCACTTTATCACCCTCAGTAGAGTGCTGTGACGTCACAGCAACCTCCAGCTCTTGGGCTCAGGCGATTCTCTTACCTCAGCCTCCTGAGTAGCTGGGACTACAGGTGCCTGCCACAACACCTGGCTATTTTTTTGTTGCAGTTTGGCTGAGGCAGGGTTCGAACCTGCCACCCTTGGTATATGTGGCCGGCGCCCTACCCACTGAGCCACAGGTGCTGCCAGATCCTCTGACGTTATTAAGAAATACATAATACCTTCTTTATAGCTCAGAGAGGATAAAGTGGGAAAGCAGATGAGAAACCAGTCTCAATTCCAATGTTTATAGGACTGATAATATAATATTAAATAGTTTAAGACCCTTTCCTAGGGAGAATGTATTCAGTGTCACAGAATCCAGTAACTAGGGCCATTTTCCCAGACTCCCACATCAGATCCTGAGGGCTGTGTGGTTGCTCCCTTCCCGCCTGCCCATCCACAACCTGTTCTTTGGACATCGAATACTCACAGGAATAGCCTTTTTTCCCCCTGTTTATCCCACTACTCCCTTGTTCCCAACCTAAAGCTTAAAGCAAACCAAAGCAAGGAAAGTATCTATCAAAAACAAATACTTTCAGTGTGGATTCTGTGTAAGTATAAAACTTTTAATTATCATATATATATACCTCCTCCTGTGTTCCCTACCTTCCCAAAGAAAGAATAAAAGGAAAACCAACCTGTGATTACCTAATAAACACCAGTACTTGCCTTAGTTAACTACAGGTATCCTGGAGAAGTGGTTCTGAACTGGGGATGATTCTGCCCACCAAGGGCCCTCTGGCAATGTCTGGAAATATTTTGGTTGTCATATTGGGTTGGAGGGTGCTGTGTGTGTTTCTGCTGGTATTTAGTCGGTACAGAATAGAGGCCAGGGATGCTGTTAATCAACCTATAATGCTCAGAACAGCCACCATCACATAGAATTATTTGGCCTCAAATGTCAATACTGACAAGGGTGAGAAATCCTGGTTTCAAGTGATATTTCTAAAACTAAAGATCTACATCACAGAAGTCCACTAGTGGGTTAGTCAGGTAGGCTTTTAATATATAAGTTCAAATTCTAATGCATATTTATTAAATAAAGGTCTGCTTCTCTACAAACCCGAAGCAGGAAAACTTAAATGAACAACTCAGTTGAAGGCAAATATTCACTTTTCAAACAAACTTTCCAAAGAATTAATTTAAATATTTATGAGTTTGGATTAAAACCCATCTATTAAAAAGTCAAATTACAGGAACTTTTAAGTAATATTTTTCCATCAAAAAAAGATACATTTATAGATGCCAGAAAATGACTTTTCATAATAGCATCGTATGAATAATATCTTGACATTCCTGTAAGAGACGTGAGCTTCAATCCTCACATGTACAGAGGCAATGCCAGGAACTGAGTGCTGCTGTATCAAATTATCTACTCAACTGTACCCTAACCAGACTGCAAGGTCTGCAATTTCTCTAAATAGCTATGGTGATATTTCAAGATGTGTTATTTTCTATATAATCAGGAGAAATGGTACCAGGTGGAGAAAAACCTAAGCCCAATTATTAGCAGGAAAAAATACAGTTGGAAAATTTTTAAATTTGAAGCAATTATGTTGAATACCTCGACCTCAGGATTAAATCCTCTGAATGACATTCTTCCATAGAGAAGATCTTCACATAACAAGAAACTCTGCTCTTCTATTATGAAACTCCTAAATGGGAAATAAACCCACATTAATACCATGAAGCTTGTCTATTTATAACAAAGCATAGCAAATAAAACTCAAGACTTTGAATGGAAAAAATCAATCTGATGGCTTTCAGTAGAATCAAGTAAAAATATACTAAGATTTCTAACCTAGAGTTAAAATAAAATCTGATTAATTTGGCCACCAAAGGCATCAGGAGATAAGAGCTGCAGGCTGGAGGCACACAGACTCTTTCAAAGGCTACATTTCATTTGCATAAATACCTACAGAGTACATAGACCTAACATAGTGTAACAAATGTGAATTTTCTAAAGTCAAGGCAAAGTTTCTTTGATGTTTACATCTCCCCACTAAGTTCTTTTTAAATATTCAGGGGACACAGTGGGAAATAAGAGATGGGGCAGTGTTAACAACGCGTTAGTGGGAGTGCTTAGCTATAAAAGCAAAGACAGACCCTGGATGACGTAACCAGAAAAGAAATTTATTGCAGGAATACAGTTGGCCCTCCACAACCATAGGGGACTGGGTTTTAGGACTCCCGTGGATACCAAAATGTATGGGTGCTCAGGCCTCTTATATAAAATAGTGGTTTTGTGTCTGTAGATATACAGGGCTGACAGTACTGAGTATCTCATAGAATGACTGGGAAAGCTGGAAGAACCAAATTGGAAAATGGGCAAAAATAAGGGTGGGTAGGTGGCGGAACCAAAATCAAATATCATGCACAAAGTTGGTGCTGAGAGGGCTAAACAGTGGATACCCCAGAGGGCAGGGCAGGAGAGCAAGCAGTTGGCCTTTGTGGCTTCTTTGGCTGGCTATAGGCTCTGCTTTTTCTCAAGATTCATTCAGCAAACATTTTTTAAACCAAACCGTGTGCAGGCACTATCCCAGAAGTTGGGGAAACAGCCGTGAATAAAGAGCTGCTGCTCTCAGGGAGGTTCTAGTCTAGATAGTGGTGCCTGACGACAAGTAGAACATGTATATCAGATGACAGATGGAAATAAGTCAGGTTACCTAATCCCTAGCCATAAAGGTATAACTGGAATCAAACTAGCTTTCCTTCACCATAACTGACTATAAAACAGGACAAAATACAAAACAACTATTTTTGGACGATGGACGATGAACAAACCTAAGAGAAGAAAACCAAATGGAGTGAGCCCCAAGAACGCAAAGCTTTCCTCCTGGAAGCAATTTCCAGACTGCGAAGCAGGGAGGGGAAGCCCCGAGCACAGTCAAGCTGAACTGAAGAGACGGAAAAGCCTGGGAGTACAGAGGTGGCGAGAACATAGAGGCCAGGATACTAGCCAAAGGGGACACACCAAGGAATGCAGGACCGCATGCTGGATCCCCTTGAATCTTTGGCTGAACACCAAGCTGTGCATTGGTGGAGGGAGTCCACAGCAATAGGGGAAAAATAATTCCAGAAAGATGATTTTCAGAATTCTCTGGTTTCTAAAAATTGCCCTTCATAAAATTAATAAAAGGTTGTAAGGTGAGATCCGTGGAGGGCCTGAACTCTGCAAAGGTGTGTTGCCGAGCTTGCTCTCCTGTAATTGCTTTCTACTTGGAATGGTCATGAAGATTCTCAGCTTTCTTCATTGCTCCCACAGATAACTTTACCCTCGTAAAACCTAAGGTAGTCTTTGAGATATCTTCCAGACCCTGCATTCTGATGGACCAAGAAACCCAACCAAACCAGTGGCCCAAGGAGAAACAACTCAAATGGTCTTTGACCTGGGAACTGACGTAGCACAAGAAGATAATTTCTGCTTTCCAATCTTATGAGTTCATCCCCAGCCAACATCAACAGACCCAACTGCTTTCCCTTTGCCAGCCAAACTATCTTTAAAATCCCTTTCTCCCAAATTCTTGGGGAGATGGATTTGAGAAATTCCTCCCGTCTCCTCACATGGTGCCTGCAACATTAAGCTCTTTCTCTGGTGTGTCCTCTGCTGTCTGAGTGTATTGGTTTCCCCTTGAGCAGCAGGCAATGAACGTGGTTGGGCTGTAACACTTCCTGTGGCTGCTGCAACCCATGACCACAAAGTTGGTGGCTTACAGCAAGGGAAATCTATGCTTCCAGTTCTGGGGCAAGTAGCACAAAGTGGGGTGATGGCAGGACTATGTTCCCTCCAGAGGTATTAGGAAAGAATTAATCCCTTGCCTCTCCAGCTTCTTATGGCAGCAAGCATTCCTTGGTCACTACAATCTCAGCCTCTATGGTCACAACACCACTGTGTGTGTCAAATCTGTCTCAGCCTCCCTTATGAAGGAAACACGTGATTATATTCAGGGCCCACCCTAATAATCTAGGATAACTTTCATCTAAAGATCATTAATTTAATCACATCAGCAAAGCCATGTAAGGCACAGTCACAGGTTCCAAAGATGAGGACCTGAGGGGACTTGGGGACTACTTTCCAGCCTACCACACCTAGGAAAGAAAACTTATCTGGCAACTGTGTTTTGAACAAGTACCAGGGCTTGCATATTGCGAGGACATGTTTGAGTTCTTTCGAGCCAGAGAAGAGAAACCAAGCTGAACACCCTATGATATTTAGCAGCCAAGACCACAGACCTAATTCAGCCCTAGAATAAAAGCTAAGAAACCTACAGTAACAAAAAAAGAACAAGCTGACTGGCATGTAAATTAACATCCCAGTGGAACAAAACACAAAACTCTGTTAAGGAAAACAGTAAGTTCCAGGTAGTCAGCAATGTAACACATATAATGCACAGCACACACAAAAAATTACTAGGAAAGGGTGGTGCCTGTGGCTCAAAGGAGTAGGGTGCGGGCTCCATATACTAGAAGTGGCAGGTTCAAACCTGGCCCTGGCCAAAAACTGTAAAAAAAAAATTACTAGAAATGTAAGCAAGTGGAAAAATGCAACCACCTATAAAAAGAAGAAAACCAAATCAACAGAAAAAGAGTGATGATGGAATTAGAAGGAAAGAACCTTAAAATGGCTATTAAAAACATGCTCAAGAGATTTAAGTGAAAATATGAACAAAATGAAGATGCAAATAGGGACCTCGGATTAAAAACTGGTAACTTGAAAAAGCACTAGACAGAAATTCTTGAACTGAAGAAAACATTATCCAAAGTAAAAAACTGAAATAGACTTCTATGTACTAAGGAAACTGACTTCATTACTAAAAATCTTTCCATAGAGAAAAGTTCAGATCCAGATGACTTCACTGGTAAATTTTACCCAACATTTAAGGAAAAAATAATATCACCTTTACACAAACTAAGAAATGAGAAAGCTGGAACACTTCCCAAGTCATTTTATGGCCCAAACCATAAAAAATACAAAAAAGATCTATAGGCTAATATCTTTTATAACTACAGATGCAAAAATCATCTTAAAAATTAGTAATATATTAGCAAATTAGATTTTAAAAGTACATAAATACAACAAATGAAGACCAAGTAGGATATATTTCAGAAATACAATATTTTGATATTCCAAAACAATATAATTCCCAACACACTGACAAAATAAAAAAGAATTAGTTTTCTCATCAAAAATTATTTGATAAAATCCAACATCATCTATGATAACCCTTGGCAAACTAGGAAAAGGAAGAAATATCTCTGACAGTAATAAATAGCATCACTGAAAACATACAGTACTTCACATTCAACAAGGAAAAAGTAAATGTGGGCAGTGTCTGTGGCTCAAAGGAGTAGGGTGCTGGCCCTGTATACCAGAGGTGGTGGGTTTGAACCCAGCCCCAGTCAAAAACTGCAAAAAAAAAAAAAAAAGTAAACGCTTTTCTGAGATCAGAAACGATGCTAGGATGTTCCATCTCATCGCTTCTTCCCATGAAAGATCCCCTATTATTATCATAAGAGACATATGGACTAGATTCTTTAATTCACTGTAAAAAAATCACCAATGTTATAAACAATGGCCAGGGGCCACTAAAAACGTATAAATTCGTGTAGAACTTTTATAGGTTTAATATTTTTTAGAAAACTATTTGTGAGGCTAACTCAAGAAACTGAAAGGAAACTATTTTATGGGCTTTATGTCACTGGAATGTTAAGTTAAATTTACAGGGATTTCCCCCTTGATGTCCCAAGCATGATCAATACAAATTCTACTAAACCTACTCTTTCTCTGTCAGTGCTGGCAAGTCCAAGTACCAGTGCTCTTCACCAATGATTTTCTTTTCTTCCTCTTCCAGTTGTTTCTTGGTTTCCGAATCCAGTCCCCTTTGCATGAACTGTCAAAACCAAAACAAAATCAGTGTCAGCAACAAAATTTTCTCATCTCAGAGGTCAGGACACACCCCCACCCCCCAACATTCTTCTTCCTCTTACTCTTCTTCATTTTTCCAAGGATCCCATTTCATGGTGGGGGTGGGGAGGGTGATCAAACAGTTTGGCTCTCCCCTTCCAGCTTCACACCAGAATATGAAGGACTATGTCAGAACACACAAAAAAGTGCAATGTGTGCTTCCTTTGGAACAATAAAAAAAATCTCTAACATATTTCACTTATTCTAAGTTAGTGACACAGGCAATAAAAAATTGCATTCTGCAAGTATCAGACTAGATATTTTAGTTTCACATAATGGGCCATGTGGAAGGGCTAAGAAGATCAAAGAGGAAGAAAAGTGGACAGTAGGATAGGCAGGTGGAGACTGAGACTGAGAGTTGGGCAGACATCAGACTAGAGTAGTGTTCTCAAACTTCCTAATGCCGTGGCCCTTTAATATAGTTCCCGTGGGTCACAACCCAGAGGTTGAGAACCGCTGGACTAGAAGGTGAAAGGACCTTCTCCATCACCTGCTCACTCATGGAGTCCACTGCCCTCTGCACCTGCAGATCATGCTTTGGAATGCCCCTCTTATCCTCTCCTCTCCCAGCTGGCCAACCTGTAGCCCTTCTGATGTAGGTAAAGCTACTCCACCTCTGTGAAGCCATCCCTGACATCTGCAAGGAATATCAGTGCTTCTGTGGCTCCCTCCAATAGACTTACCACATCTTATTCTCTGAGCATCTGTCTCTTCTGGGAACCAGTGATGCACACCAAGAGCTACATCTAGAAGCCTGCTCTTCTTTCATATCTAACCTCTAAAATCCTGGTGAACTCTTGGGCTGCTTTTTATTCTCACTGCTCCCAAAATACACCAGAGGGAAAAACCCGCAGTTCTGCTGCTAGCCTCTCTTCCTAGCACAAATAATAGCTCTATTTCCTTGGAGGATGGACAAACAAAGAGGTTAACCACAGCGAACTGAAAATGTGTAAATACTGAAGAAAGGTAAATCAGAAAACGCCTAGGAACCTCCTAGCAGTTAGGTTTAGGGTTCCACTGGTTTCCATATACTGTATTCTCATTTCTTTCCCTTTTTGGTGCCCAAAATTTCTTCCCTCTCCATTCTAGCTCTTCCCAAAAGAAATGCAAGCCTTTTTAGGCCTAAGAGCTTTCCCAATAACTACTAAGTAAATGACAAAACCTCACCAATGCTCACAAATAAAACAGCCATAAGCCACATAACAAAGTTTTGGTCAACAACAGAATGCATATATGTAACGATGGTCCCATAAGATCACAATGCCTTATTTTTACTGTACCTTTTCTATGGTTAGATACACCAATACCATTGTTACAGCTGCTTCCACCCCCAGGAAGACTGAAAACAAGTGAGTAAGGATTAAATTCTCAACCTCCCATGCTTGTCCTTTACAGTACTTAGCTCTGGCTGGATAGCTGTGCTGGCTATGACACTGAGTGTGGCTGTTCTGGCCTTCTCAAGGTGTACTCTGCTGTCAGTATACTTGGTGTCTCTCCTGTCAGTTAGTTCCTTTGCAGTGAGAGTTTCAGTTTTCAGTCTGAGTAGCTGCTAACCCAAATAGAGAACCCAGGTGACTTTTCCCCACTCTCCTTTGCTCCCAAGGTCCAGGTGAATCTCCCCCACTTGGGTGGGGGTGGATAACTGTTTTAAGCTAATTTCTTCTTTCTTAACTCCAGAGGCAGATCTTTAGTCTGAATCCCAATTACCCAGCGCATCACTTGGCTTATTCCAAGAGCTAAAACTGCTAAAATCTTTTCAGTGCCTGCCCGACCAATCCACTCCAGTTCTCTGAAACCCATGTGATTACAAACCATTAAACCAAAAGCAAACTATGTTCAGTAAAGATTCAAATTTTGCTAAATGCATGAAAGAGGTACTTACAAATTAAGTTAGGGCGCAATTTGCCCTCCATGCTCCCTCACCTTATTTATCCCTAGTTCCATCCTAGCTCAACTCCTTTCAAGTGTTTTTTCTTACAGACTTTATCTTAGAAAGAGGGAGGGAGAGAGAGAAAGAGAAGAAAGTGGGGGAAGAGACAGAGAAGAGCAGGGAAGGGAGAAGGTGTGGGACCCCAAAGGAAGAAAAAGGAAGAGTGACCACTCTATTCAAATCTTGCACATGTAATGTTTACTCTCCAATTTTCCCAAGCATTACTTACACCTTCTTTCCTTCTCTTAGAAATGCCATCTCTCTAAACACATCTAACAGTTTGACTCTTTCTCTTAAGCAGTGTTCAGTGACAAGCAGTACAGAGTGGGTAATAAAGAGCTGGGCTAAGTTCTGATCTTGTCTACACTATATTTATTAGCTGTGTAACTTTGGGCACGGTTACGTCTCTGTTTCAGTTGCCTGACCTGTGAAAAAGGGATAATGACTGTAGGCACCTTAAAGGGTTATTATGTAAATGTATAGGTTAACATATACAAAGCACTTAAAACAGTGTCTGGCACTAGCAGGGATATAGAAGTTGGCTGCTTCTAAGCACTGTTCCCCATGCTCAACAGTTTCCACTGCTCAGGAGAGAAAGGATAATATCCTGAACTTGGCCAAAAATTCTCTGCTTTTCCAGCTCCATTGCTTGCTACTTGCCTTCCAGACACACTATCATTTTTGGTTTTTGGAAATTTCCATGTTTCTCTTTCCTTTCTCGCCTCTCATACTTCTCAGTTTGTTTTCCCCTTATTTGAGGACGCTGCAGCTCCCACCCTCTCCCTGACCCTTCAAACTCTAGTGAAGTAAGTAACACTACCTGCGACGAGCCCCAGGCCTCCCGGCGCTTCTGCCACCACTGCACTTAGGATACGGTGTTCTTACAGTCTGCTTACGTGCGTGCAAGCTCCTATCCGACCCCTGGCTTCACCGTAGAGACTAATTTATAACCTGGTTCCCAACGCTTAAAGCAGAGCAGGCACTAAGTGAATGAATGAACGCAAGCTGGATGCCCTCTGGAGCCTCTCTGGCGTCCCCCGTGCGCCCGCTGCCTCGGCCCCGGCAAGGCCGAGAGGACTGGGTACCTTTACCACCCGGCCTGGCTCCCAGAGAGTTCTCGCACCTTCATGCGCAGGAGGTTTTTGGACAACTTAGTCTTCCGCTCGGCCGCCATGGCTGATGCAGCCCAGCGCGGCACTCCATCCGCGTACTCCGCTGCACATGCGCGCTGCCGCGTGCGTAGTCGCACTGCCTACGTAACGCGCGTCCCACCCCGCGCTCCGCCCCCCCGAGGCCCCGCCCCCTCGTCTCCCGCTTCCTCAGCTCCTCCCGCGTCCCCTCAGGGAGCTCTCGGCTGACGGAGCCGCCCTCGGTAAGCGGGCGGTCCCTGGCGGGGGAATGACAGCGGCTTCCCGCCAGTGGGCGGACCCTCGAGAGGTGGCAATTGGAGCAGGCCCGCGAGCCCGGCCACTGCCAGGCGTGGGCCACCTTCCCCGGGGCGTCGGCCCCTCAGGGACCCCCGTCCGGCCGCGCCTCCCAGGCTCGGCGTCCTAGCAAAGCCCTGGAAATTGTCGCCGCTCCTGCCGGCCGCCCGGACGTTGTTAAGTGTGTTGGACGTGGGTGGCGGGCGCCTCCGCTCTGGGTCGCTTTGCCTCTGCCGGGTGGTTTTATGTCTCCTCAGACCGGCGAGGCGGTCCTGTCCTCAGACCGGCCCGGAGTTACAGGAGGGAGGTGGCTGGAAGCCGGAGTCCCCTAGAAACGCTGCTGAGCGCGAAGGAAAGCAGGCGAAGTCCTCACTTTGACAGACTTTGTGCCCGAAAGACCTCAGTTCAGTAGGAAGCATAGCCAGGGGCAGGGAACACGTGTGCAGGAGGAGGGGGCCCTGCTTTAATGTAAAGAATCGAAAAAAACATTAAAATCAAGGTAGCTTTAATGCTCCGTGTCCCATCGAAAGGCATTGCTCAACCAGGGGTCCTCAAAGTTTTTAAACATGGGGTCAGTTCACTGTCCCTCAGACCATTGGAGGGCCGCACTGCGGGCCCGGGGACGAGTCGGCTGCTAAGCAGGACAGGCAGCGGAGGTTAAAACACCCGGGCCAGATAAATGTCCTCGGAGGGCCGCATGTGGCCGGCGGGGCTGTAGTTTGAGGACCCCTGGCTCAAACCATTTCCAGGTCACACACTTTGGAAAAGCCCCAACCTAGTATGATTTCAGCTGCTGGAGTGCTGTGGGTGGGGTTCTCCAGCCTGACACTCCGTGGGGGAGTGTTACTGACTCCTGGCAAGAATGGGGGAGAGGGAGGGAGAAGCCATTTGTCACTTACTCCTGATAGGAACAGGGGAAGCATGATTGTCACTTACTCCTGGTAAGAACTGGGGGGGGGGGGAGAAACAGTTGTCACTCCTGGTAAGAACAGGGAGAGGCACGGTTGTCACTGATTTCTGGTAAGAGCAGGGGGGAAGCATGAGGGTCAGGGACTTGCTGGGACTCACACAGTGGAATAATGTGAGAGTGGAGATCCAAAATGCATTTTGGATATTAAAACCTGCAGGTTTTCTCAGCAGAGTAAATAAAGTCATTATTATAAGGTACCAAGTGGTTACAGAAGTTCAATCACTTGTACCTGTAAGACCCCAGGGGTGCAATAGTCACCGCCTCCCTTTCCTGGAGCTGACATTCTGGAGATGAAGTGGTGAGTGCCATGGAAGAAAGAAACTGTGGTGATGTGATAGAGCAACTCATAGGTTGGTCAGATGAGCTCCAAAAATGAAGCAGCTGTAAGCCACTCCATTTAGGGCATAAGGCTCTCCATCTTGACTGTTCAGTGACCTCTGCTGGAACCACCCCGTTCTGGGACCCAGCCAGAAGGAACTGGAGGATACAATGGCTCCTGGGGCTAAACCCTAAATGGACAGAAGCTGGAACACTACTAGGCAACAGTCAATAGCACACCAGGGTAACAGTCTCCCTTCCTACACTACATCTTCCTCTGTGGGCTCATACCTACTGAGTCTTAGTTGCCTTCACGAAGGAACCAAATAAACTTTAGCTGTTGCTCTCCATCTGGCTGTGTGACTTGATTGAGTGAAGCTACCTTACAGTGGTCCACAGTGGCCTTGTCAGATGACAGTGCTGAGGCTGGAAAGTTGAGAAAAACTTCTCTTATGAGGAGCTGGAGGTAAAGTGTACTAAGGAGAGGGAAGGGCAACTGGAAAGGGTCTGAAACAAGACCAGGACAACGTCCTTGCTGGTGTAAAGAGGGACACATGATACAGGCTGAACTGTGTTCCTCAAAGTTCATATGTTGAAGTCTTAACTTCCAGTACCTCAGATGGGGCCTTTACAGGGGTGTTTAAGTTAAATGAGGCCCTTGGTGTGGGTCCTGATCCCATCTGACTGATGTTCTTAGAAGAAGAGGGAACTTGGATATAGAGAGACCCCAGGGGTGTGCATGCACAAAAGAAAGGCCGTCTGCAAGCTGAGGAGAGAGGCCCCAGGAGAAATCAAACCTGCTAACACCTCCATCTTGGACTTGTTGCTTCCAGAACTGTGCAAAAATTAATTTCTGCAGTATAAGCAAACCAGTCTGTAGTGTTCTATGATTACTGTAGAAAACTAATATACCACATAATTAGCTGTATATTACAGTTGTGATAAGAACCCTCAAAGAAAAGGAGGAGGTCCATGGGAGAGTAATTAAACCATTCTGGCCTGGCAAAGAGAAGGACTTTCCCAGAGGTGTGACATTTAAGCCAAGAATTGAAAGGAGAGGACTTATTCTGGGGAAAAGAGCTTCTAGTCTTCACAGTGTTGTGCTGATATTACCACCATCCATCCATAAAACTCTTCATCTTATGAAATTAAAACTCTGTGCCTTTTAAACAATACTTCCTCAGCCCCTTACCCACCTGACTGCATGAATTTGACTTCTGTTCAGGATTTTGAAAGAAGTGCTGTGGGAAAAGTGAAGGAATAAGGTGACTCAGTCTGCCATCTGCATCTGGGAAACAAAGAGGTGACTCTGAACTAGATCTTCAAGGATCAACATGTGACTTTTCAGTTTAAGAAGAGGAAAATAGCATTCCTGGCGGAAATAATAGCATATGTTCACTAAGGATGCTAGAATCTCTACACTTTCCCTGTGGACCTGTGTTGTTACCAGTCTTCTTGTACACTGGATTCTGATTTGTGTTCTTGAAATATTGACTTTATTATGCCACTCCCTTACTCCAAACTTTACTATAGTTATCCCTGTGTGAGGGATAAAGGTCAAATCTTCAATCTGATACTCAATTCTGTATTTTTATTTAACAGTGAAAATACTTATAATTGAAACTAATCCCCAAAGTGTCTTCCTACCCTTCAAAATGTTATAAATGAAAAGTGATTCAAGAGTAACAATGTAATTTTAACTTTGAAAACTCTGTGACAGAGATGGTAACTTTTTTTGATCTTTCTATGCTGCTGAATTGTAGAACACAGAGTCTAGGTCTCAAGTTCAATACTCTGTTAACCTAATTTAGTTACACAACCAAGAGAACATCATTTTGAGGGAAGAAATATTTCAAAAGGTCTTAACGTAGTTCTGAGTCCTTTCATGATGGAATGTGTTGGACGTGTGAAAGCCTGCAATTACTGGATCCATCAAGAAAAGTTTCCTCAAGTCTTTTCTCTCCTGTAGCAGACTTAAGGCTGTGCTGCCCAGTACAGTCGCTGCTAGTCCTGTGTGTGTACTGAGCAACTTGAAATATGACTAGTGCAAGTGAATAATTTAGTTCATTTAAATTTTTAAAATAACAATTGTTTTTTTCTGTATACACAGTTTTATTGTTTTTGAAGGACTAAATTTCACTTTAACCTTTGAACATTTAACATCTGAATTAAGATGTACTGTAAGTGTAAAATACCACATTTCAAAGACTTGGGCTGAAAAAAAGTAGTAAGATATCTCAGTATTTTTTCATACTGATTATTTGTTTAAATAATAATAGCTTAAATATACTTGTTTAAATAAAACATAGTCTTAAAATTAATTCTATCTGTTTCTATTTACCTTTTTGAATGTGGCTGCTAGGAAATTTAAAATTACATGAGCGGGTTCTACACGTATTTCTTTCTTTTCCTTTTTCCTCTTCCTCTTCCTTCAGAACTGCAGTGGCTGTGCATATTTCTCATGCAGAAACTAAAGAAGCATTTGGCACAGGAAAGAAATCTTTTATGCAATGAGATAGTGAAGGTGGTATATTAAGCCTTAGTTTTTGTTCATTTGTTTGTTTTCAAGTACCAGATATTGAAAGGACTTACTAAAATGAGGATTTAGCCTTGGTGCCTGTAGCACAATGGTTATGGCATTGGCCAAATACCCCCAGGCTGGCGGGTTCAAACCCAGCCCAGGCCAGCTAAACAACAATGACAACTACAACAAAAAAATGCCCCAGTGTTGTGGCGGGTGCCTATAGTCCCAGCTACTTGGTAGGCTGAAGCAAGAGAATCACTTAAGCCCAAGCAATTGCTGTGACACCACAACATTCTACCCAGGGCGACATAGTGAGACTCTGTCTCAAATAAATAAATAAATAAATAAAATAGGGATTTATTAGAAGGATAGTGGGTAGTTCATAGAAATGTTGAGAATGCCTTAGAGCAACACTAAGTTAAAAGGACAGAAACTAGTGCAGCTCAGGGATCTGGGTAGCAGAATTAACTTAATGCTACTGCAGGAATGGGTGAACACCAATGGATTTTTCTGCCCTAAGGACATTCTTCTGAAGTTTCTAAAATGAAGGAGTGAATTTTGTTATGTCTTAGCTAAGGGAAGGTAGGACCCAATTTTCCAATTCCAGCAAGACTGTACACCATGGAGGAGTGTAACTCTTTAAAGAGAAAGCAAGTACTGTTCCTTGAAGAAGAGGTAGTCACTATGATAGCTGAAAGAGCAACATCAAGGACAGGTAACTTGCTTAATGCAGGAAGGAGGAGAGTTATGTTGAGACAGCCTAGAAGATAAATAAATGGTTGAATGTCAGTTGGGAAACTCCCAATTGATGTTCAATATCAAATCTATCTCACAAACTGTGTTCCCTCTCCTTCTTGCCCTGTTTCAGTCAGTAAGTATGTCTTTATTGGCTAACTGTTATATGCAAATTCTGACTCCAGGTCTACCAGCTTAATGATGTAGTAGAGTAATACATCTGTTTTTACATTCAGTACTTACCATGTTCTGGCAGTTCTGTCAATGACTTGTTCATGAGTATCTTGGTTAAATCAGAACATTAGTGCTGGAAATGGCTTTATAGAACGTGCTGGTGATTCCTAAACATCAGTCCATCATGAGAATGACTGGAGGGAATGAATACACGTCAAAACAAGAAAACATTCCTGATTCCTTGGGTGATTCTGATGATCAGCCAAGGTCTAGAGACTACTGAGGTAGATGGACCTTCTAGTATAATTACATATACCAACTTAGGTTAACTCAGTTAGAATTCAGGTTTGTTGACATTCCATCCAGCTTTCTTTATACCCACCACCTTCATCCCGTCCATTGCTGTGAGTCTATCCCTGAATTTATGCCTAAATTCTTACTTTTTATGGCTGGCTGACTGTATAGATGCCTTTACATTTTTGTCTTATGTCCTTTTTATTGTTTTATTTAACAGATATTTTTGAGTGTCTCTTAAGTTTCAGGTTCTTTGGTAGTTGCTGGGGAAACCAACTCTCCCCTGAGAGTATGCCACAGACAAAGATATAGGGCCTAAGTACTGTCATAGAGATAGGAGTTGTGGCAGGAAGCCTAATCTGGATTTGAAGAGCTTTGAGGGCCTCTCCTGGGGAAGTGGTATCTAAGCTAAAACCTCAAGATGAATTACAAATTTGTCAGATAAAAGGAAGGAAGCAGAGAGGAGTGTAGGATGTTTTAGTCAGATGGAAGGGATTTGAATGATGCCTTTTGCATAAGTGACAAGTGTGGAGAGGCAAGCTAGGGCCAGATCCTAAAGGCCATGTGTTAAATTGGTAGGATTTTATCTGGAAGTCGCTGTGAAGCTATTGAACTGTTTGAAGGAGAAGAATGACACCCTTTAAAAATTGTACATTTTCAAGGATATCATAAGTTATTAAAAAACAAAAATAATTTGCACAATAGAATTTTGTCATTCTTGGGCTGAGTGGTTCATGCCTCTCACTTGGGGAGGCTGAGATGGGACGATCACTCGAGGGCAGGAATTCAAGAATTATGTCATTCTTCAGGTAACTGGCTGAGAAGTATGGAAATGGAGGAAAGATTCTTTTAGATCGCTCTTCCTAATTTCTTTTAGACCAGTTTCCTATTTTAAGTAGTTAATTTGTTACCTATGAGATAAAATCCAAACCCAGGTCAAGGCTTAATGGTTAAAACTTTGTATATCTGCTCCCTAGCCTTATTTCCTAGTTTTTTATTCCCTATCTTCTATGTCTCAATTTACTCTCTAGCCAAATTGATCTACTCTCTGACCCTCCAAACATTCCATACTTACCCTCCATGTAAATGCTCACACTGCCTTCTCTTTTGGATTGATGCTTAGAATAATGTGTTTGAGTCTTCTAACTTTTAAAATTCTACCCATCTCTCAGGGCCCAATTCAAATTTCATCTTCTTACATCAGCTAAAAATAATTGTATAGTTTTAATGTTTAATTACCCACAACCTTTTATTGTTACCTAAAATGACTGCAGGTGCAGGTGGGCAGTTCTGAGTTTTACACTTACTTGAATGTTTCAGAGCTTCAAGCACAGTTCTTAATATACTCAATAATACTTATTGAATTAATAAGTGAAAAACTGCTCCTTAAAATGGTGAGACAGCATTTTTAAAAATTATACATATCCTTTATATGATAACTTATAAGCCCTAGAATACTCAACAAATTCTAGCTGAGTTGACAGGTTTTTCTTTTTAAGTTTTTTATGTTACAAAAGAAAAATAAAAGAAATGAAAGGCCAAGGACGAGATAATGAAACCAGCTTATTTTCCTGTACTAATTCTATTCAAAATGTTCTGTTCAGTTAAAAGAGATATGATATCTTTGGACTTTGTGAGGAAGTTGCTAAAGAAGCCAGTTGCTATGGGGATTATGAAGAGAAAAAAATTTAAAAAAAAATCACGGATTCATGCAAATGAAGCTAACTACCGGTCTAAACCTGGAAGACATTTGGGGAGAGGGGCCAGAGGAAGTTCTCAGAAAAAGAAGGAACACTTTATGACTCTGGAAAGCAAGCCACAGCTGAGACAGATGTTTACTTTCTCCCAGGGAAAGGGTAAGTTGGATGTTTACCAATAAGAAGGAACAAAAGAAATGTCTTAAATCAGCTGACTGGAGAGACAGCCTTCTCTTTACCTATGGCAAAATCTTACTCCTGGAAAAGTTGAGACCAGGTTATAGAAGTCAAAGCTGAGACTTGAAAAGGAGCTGCTGAGACTTTTCAGCACGTCAAGGGCAGTGGCTGTCACTTTTGTGTATCCCTTTTCCATTTATGCACTGTACTATTACACAAACAAAAAGCACATCTTTTTCTTATAAGGGAAGTCATATGTTTGTAGCTATTTTGTTATTTGTAGTAAGTTTTGCAGACATAAAAGTGCATTTTGCCTTTTGAAGAAATTTTTTCTGTTACAACTTTAAAATAGAAATAAAAAACCCCTCCTAGCCCAGCAGTTCTCAACCTGTTGGTAGTGACCCCTTTGTAACAATGAAAATATATAACGGCATTAGGAAAGTTGAGAACCACTGACCTACAGATACAGTATATCCAGAGATATAGTATATCTAGACATGTAGTATATTTAGAGATATATATTCATCTAGAGATACAC
>CAUYTI010115865.1:0-24008 GCA_963575145.1 Galago senegalensis
GGGCGCCTGTGGTCCCAGCTACTTGGGAGGCGGAGGCAAGAGACTCGCTTGAGCCCAGGAGTTGGAGGTTGCTGTGAGCTGTAATGCCACGGCACTCTACCCAGGGGGACAGCTTGAGGTTCTGTCTCAAAAAAAAAAAAAATGGGATCCTGAAACACGGGACAGGGACATCTGGGCTAATGCACCCAAAATTTTGACCCAAGAAATTAAACATAGTCACCCCAAGGAAAATCAGAATCTCGAGTCCAGTTTTTGGACCCAAGACATTGTTAGAACCAAGTCAGTTTTTAGATCCAGAATCCACTGGTTAAAGCAGAGCGTAGGTCTCAGGAGGAAGGACTCAGCAACACCAGAGCAAGTGTACACGGCTGTGCTTCTCCCAGTCTCTCCCTAAAGGGTCGTTTACTCAAGTGACTGTACGCTGAGGAAATGGGACCAGCCAAACAGTTCAAAGACCATCAGGCACAGGATCCAAGTTAGCACGATACCCAGAGACCCAAAGCTTCATCACGACCCTAGTGGGGCAAAACGAAACTCTGACCGGGCAGAAGTCATGGTAGCTCCACTGGCTCCCTGGAGTCACCTGGTGCTCATTTTCATAATCCCCAAATTAGCATAAACTGACTTGATGTATAACCTGCAGTTGATTTCATGGCCTGTGGGGCCTCTGGCACCTCTGGGGAAAGCCATTAAGAAAACTCTTAACATGGCCTCTCCCAGCCAACATGGTAAATCAGAAGCAATACTGTATCCCAGGGGGGACAGCACAAATTTGTGCCACCCTTATAGACCTAAAGGACACAGAAGCTGTGATTATTCATTTTATTCACAAGTATGGGCCTTGCCAAAACCAGATGGATGCTCAAATACTACATTGTAATGTCACAGACACAACCGAATGGTGGCTTTGATTGCAGCCCCCCCGTGCTGGGTATGGCATCTTTGCTATAAAATCTTAACATGGAGTCTGGTGTGTGATATAGCCCTTGATCAAGCAAACGTATTGCTTTTTATCTCTATTAGAATAAAGACTCAATTTGCATTCAAGATACATGTATAGTTTTGTTCTAAAACTATGTTAATCCTTCTGCTCTGTAGCATGATATAGTAAAAAGATTGGTCTGATTTGATACCCTTGGCCACAGAGGGCAGGAAATCTGATTATAGTCCCATTGGTCTGGAACCACGAGAAAGAACTAACTGCTCCCAGGAAAATGGGAGGCCCTCAGAAAGGGCGAGGTGAAGCTGAGCTCCCCCAAACACAGATGTCCCCAGAATGATCTCACTACAAGGAAAAGAGCATCTGCCTCTTTCAGACGCTTCGTTCACTCGTTCACTCCTCACATAGTCGCTCACTCATTTATGGTTTTTGATACTAGTTAGATTCTCTGGGTGGTACAAGAGATGAAACACACGGTCTCCATCACTGGGGACTTACAATTGTCCTAGGGTCAGAAGACAGGCATAAAATCGGGATAAAACCAGAAAGGATGCAGTGTAGACTGGAACAGCTGTCCTCCTTACAGAGGTCAAGGAAATTGACCAAGGGAACACAATCAGGTCCATCTGATAGCCCTTCCCTGTAATTTTCAGCTTGATCTGAAGGCCACAGAGAATGGGAGGAGGTGACGTTCTCTCTTCCTACCAGTGCTCCCAACAGGACCAATTCTGCTTCAAGGTTATTGCTGTAATTCACGGGCAAGGTAAACTCACCTCCTGGCACCTAAGTTACTTCGTGCTAACCACACTAATGCCCATCTCTTAAAGATTAGTATAGGTAAAAAGAAATGACAATAAAGCCCTAACTGGCACAGTGGGACGGGGATGTCTGTGAGTCTCACCCTGCCCTCTTCTTTCTCCACCCTCCCAGAAGTCACAGTCTAGCGTGCTGCTGCCTGACAGAGCCACGAAATATAAATCAGTACCTTTGCCCTACATAAGCTTCACCTGGAACTGAATCCACTGACCTGCTGCCATGGTAAAATCTGGGCATGTGTGTTTTCAACAAATCATTTTGAAAGAAAACCCATCAATCGGCACACATTTTGCTATTCGACTACCTGCCAGCTGTTCTGTTCTTATTGGCTACTATTATCTTCAACGGTGCCTGAAATAGGCCTGATCCTGCAAAAAATTCACAGTGACATGCTTATAGAGCCTAAGAAACCACTTCCATTTTTATATTTCATTGTACTGTTACATAGTGTTTTTTAACAATAAGATTAATGATTTATAAAACCAGAAAAATAAAGTAAGAATCGAAACCAACTGACTGATGTGTGTTCCTCCCATGCCACTAGCCCAAGCTAAGTGTCCCAGGATAAGGCACACACCTCTCTGGGCCTCAGTCACTTAATCTATGAAATGAGGGGGTTGGATCAGATGCTCCCTGGAGCTCCTTCCAAAGGTCTTGGACTTGACATGTATTTCAGAGTCTCTCTCTCACAGGGACAGGTGTTCTGCTTTGCAGCATCACCGGCCAGTGGGAAACCCTCGACCTTCTCCAAGTCCTCATAGGCACAGCTGCAGCCGGAATTCTGTTAACATGGGCAGTAGGTGACAGGCTGCAATCAAATACAGAAAGAAAGCAGCCCTACTTCAGTGACATGCAAGGCCGACTCTGCCCCTCTTAGGATCTGCTCCACCAGCTGCAAGTGCCAGGGAGCTGGCCCGTGCACCACAAGTCTGGTTTGCAGCTTTAAAAAGAACCTGATGAACTGCTGCTCTCAGAGCAGGTGTGCTGCCCACGGGAGAGGATGATGAGTAGCCTCAACACCAAATCACCTCTAATGAAGGGATTCATCAGGAGACACAGCCTAACTACTTTGACAATGAGCATGAGAAATTGACATGTAAATACATTCTTACCATGATCTTTTCTTAGTCCAGGCAGGCTGATTTCTATTCAGGTTTTAGCTGCGGCCCCAGAGTCTCATTACCTGCTGATTATCATAATGAGCACCTGAGCAGTCATGGCCTGATAAATTGCTCCTGCACTGGTGTATTTAGCAGGGACTTCATTCAGGCAGCCAAAGCTCTCTCCACCCTTCCATTCAAGTGGAAAATAAGCAGAAGCAAAGGCAGGAAGATGAGTCATAAATGCTAGAAGGAAGGAAGGGAAGGAGGGAGGGAAGAAAAAGAGGGAGGGAGAGGAGGAGGACAGGGGAGGGAAGGAGGAGAGACGGAAGGAGGGGGATGAAAGGAGGTGGAAAGGGAAACAGAGAGGAGGAAGGGAGATAGAGAAGGGGGTACAAAGGAAGGAGAGAAGAAGGGGAGGAAGGAGGGAAGTCCCTCTAATGACAGACCTTCAGACCTCACTAGGTCAGCATCCACAGAGGGCATGGGTTTCCCTGGGAGACCCACTATGGGCTTAGCTTGTTTGTGAAGCCAGCCTTTGTATGACAGGGGCCAGGAAACCAGCTGCCTGGGCATCCAAGGATACCGGCAAATGCAAAGCACAGGGACAAAGAGAAAGGAGAGAGCAGTTCAGGACACCCCCCCACCATGTGAGAAAACAACGTGCTTCCTGAGAGGTAGCACAGTGTAATCAGGAAAGAATACGGGTTTTAGATCCATCTGCCTGAGTTCAATCCCCAACTCCACCCCTGACTTAGCAGCTTGTGGTCCTGAGCAGGCTACCTAATCGCTCTGCAATGCAGCTTCCTGACCTACAAAGCGTGGTATAAGTAGATTATAAGTGGCTACAAATATTTTATACCATTTTTGGCTAAGAATTGGGCCTATTTCTCCACCCCTTAATCTGGGCTGCCTGATAGCTCATTTGGGCCAGCTGAACCCAGCAGAGATGATGCTGTGTGAGTCTCAAGCCTAGGCCATGAGACACTTGGTAGCTATCACTGCCTTTCTTGGAATGTTGCCACCACGGGAGCAGCCCAGGTTACCCTACGGGAGAGGGGAGGCTTAATGGAGGGGGAAGTGGTTCTAGCTGAGGGTCCCGAAAGCAGCAACACTAAACTTGTGTATGAGCTCACCCTAGGTGAGCAGCCCCCACCAACCTAGCAGCAGATAGAAATCAGCTGAGCCAGCCAGGACCTGAAGTACCACCCAGCCAGACCTACAGAACTGCAAGAAATCATATTTTTGTTGTTTTAAGCCACTATGTTTTGGGTGGTCTGTTATGCAGCAAAAGCTACCAGAGATGGGGATGATCATAGTTTCCACCTAACAGAGCTTCTACCTACCTACCCACTTATCTGTAAAATATGTGTCTACCTGGTATGTAGTAGTTTCAATAAAATGTACCAATAGTTATTAGTTTGGTTTTTCTTTTTTTTTTTTCTTTTTGAGACAGAGTCTCAAGCTCTCACCATGGGTAGAGTGCCATGGTGTCCTAGTTCACAGCAACCTCCAACTTTTGGGCTCAAGTGATCCTCTTACCTCAATTTTTCTATTTTTAGTAGATGAGGTCTCACTTTTTGCTCAGGCTGGTCTCGAATGCATGAGCTCAAGCAGCCCACCCGCCTCGGCCTCCCAGAATGCTAGGATTATAGGTGTGAGCCATCACCCCTGGCCTAGTTATTAGTTATATTAACTATTAAGTGTTATTATTAAAGCAGTTACAAATGAGACAGGTTCTGTATGTTTGTTCTTCAGTTGAATTTGTATGTAAGTTGGAATAGGAACATTTACCTATTACCTGTCACAGCCTCTGTTTGTAAGTGTGAGTCAGATGTTTGTAACTCAGAGACTGCCTGTAGTCATTGTCACCATGTCCATTATGTGGTACAGGGCAATGTGACTTGAAGGGGCTTCAGGACCAGACAGGTCTGGCTGGATTCAGACCCTAGCACCACTCACTGACTTGTCTGAGCTTTAGTTTCTTCATCTGCAGAACTGGACACCAGTGCTGGTGGCCCTGCAGGGCTGCTGTGGGTACTAAGATGTGTGAGCGTGGCACAGAGTGGGGACCTCAGGAAAGGACACTACTGCCACCGCTCATGCTGCCTTTGCATACCAAGGGCAGCGGGACCCTGAATGCCTGCTGTGTGCACTGCCCCAAGCCCAACAGATGCTGGGCAGGACCTGGGGAGAGCATGGTACATCAGGGAGGCCCCACTTGGCTCACTTCTCCCTATAAGAGTTCTCATCTCTTGCTAGAAGTCAGACAGAGAAATGCTGTAAAGGTGGCTGCATCCTGCACACCTGAGGCTCCTGAGAAGCAGCTGCCCGACCCAGGCCCATTCAGCACTGGAATTCTAGTTCAACAACACAAGCAAGCGTCTCCTAGTAAGACTGTTAGTTTCACATGTCCACTATGTCAACATTGTTTTTGAAATAGTTCCCAAACACCATTTTAAAAATATGTGATTTCATGCCAAGAGTTTCCTACCTACCAGGTCTTGAGTAGGAAGTGTAGAAACCTGTGTAAATTAATTGTAATGCACAGCCAGGCTCAGGCCCCCTCAATCTATTATAACTGGATAATGGTATCTGCATTTTGAAGCAAGTTGCTTAACTCATTTGCCTTTGCTATTTGAAAAGTGGTGTGTAATGCCCAACTTCACAACCAAGTGATAAAGGGAAATTCTGTTGGAAAAACTGGACAGGAAACCCAGAACAGGCTACGAGCACTCTCAGAGACAACACAGAGGACAAGCCAGGAATTCCCCTGGAAGGCAGGGGCCCAGTGTCAGGAAGCACTAAGTCACTGTCACAGCCCTCCTGGGCCCTGCCTGGCTCTCTGAGGAAAGAGCTTGTGGCTGGCCCACCCTGGAGGGAGAAAGGGCGAACCCCTTCCCAGGTCTCTAAACTGAAGAGACAGCCTGGTATGCTGGGCAGGCCCTGACCTGGGGCCAGAAGGCCTGGATTGCAAACCCGGACACCAGCCCCACCCACTAGCATTGCCAGTTGAGTAAGTCGCTTCTTTCCTTCCCCTTACTCCCCATACCGGGAGAGTACCTGCCCTACTTCCCTCCTAGCATTGTGGTGAGGGTCAGATACGTTCATTTATTCAAGAAAAATGACTGAGCAGTGCCGGGCACCACATCAGATGCTGGAGACAGGAGACACATTGGTGGAGAAAGCAGGTGTGGCCTCTGCCCTGCGCAGCTCACGTCTCATAGAGAAGGGCAAACAAACTGTGAGAGTGCTCCAGAGAGAACCAGCCAAGGGCTACCCTGAAGAATAAGAGACTGGGCCACTCGATGTGAGGCAGGCCAGGGGGCTTCTCCCTCCAAGGAGGTTAGCATTTTAGCTGAGACCTACAAGCTCTTTCCCTAGGAGAAGAGCCAGGGAGGAGGAGCCCAGGCAGAAAGCGCTGGAGTAGGCAACAGGAGTGACCATAAACAATATTCAGAAGCATCAGGCCAGTCAGGGCTGACTATGCTGCCTGGGGGTCCTAAGAGAAGGGCCAGGGATCACCTAAGGGTTATCTTCTAGGGAACAGCCACACTTTCCCGTAGCCTGCTTCTGGGGCAGTGAGGACTCAGCCACCATCCTGGGCCTGGTGAGATCCCAGTGTGACTACAACTCAAAAGGATGGAGGTTGACTTTGGTGGCTTCTCCTCAGAAAACTTCAGGTTCAGACACGCTAAGCAACAGAGAGCAGGCAGACACCCCTGGCCCTCAGAGAAAGCCGTCCCAATGTGCAGGGACAGATGCCAGTAGCTGCACAGGGACCCAAACCATGGAGCAGAGAGAAACACTTGCAGAATTGCCCTAAAATGCCTAGGTTTCTGCATTTGGGAGTCTGGGGACAGTAAGTGACTCTACCTCTGGTCATCATCTGAAAGAATTAACAGGAAGGAAGGAAAGTAGGAAGGAAGGGGAAAAAGGAGGAAGGGGGAAAAGCAAGCTTAGAACAGCTAGGATAGTCACCCTTCAGCGTCAGTATCTGTGTTCTTTTGCATCCTAAATACGGCCCCTGAGCCTCCACACTTTATGACTACCTTATGACATTTAAAAATATATAAATTAACTTCAACTTTCTGGTGGCAGCTCTCCCCTGAGATACAGCTGATGACTCAGAACGTGTGAATCACAATACGAGCGGGCGTGGACAGAAGCCATTAGTGAGCAGCGCTTACTCAGGCCCCAGCTCCCTGAGCTGCAATCTGCTACTTTCCAGAACCCAGTACATGTGTTTGCTCCGTTTCATTTCTCCCTTGAATATGAAACAAGACCTGAAGAAGATTCTGCCAGCAGACTTGTGGTAATCACTGTAGACTAAATAACCCAATGGCATTATAAATCTCCCCTTTGAGAGATGTAGAAGGGTTTCTTTCCCAGTCTCCCTCGCATTTTAGAGGTATGTCACCTGAATCTGGCCAATGAGGTGTAAAAGGCTTCTGAGAAGACCTCTGCTTTCCTGCATCAAGGGAGGGCTGCCAGTGACCTCCCCTTCCTGCTCCTTCTGCCATGGATGTGGGTGAGTATGTGGAGTTTCAGCAGCCATTTTGAAGACATGAGGTAACAGCCTAGAGCTCAAGGTGAATCAGTAAAGGATGGATGGAAGCAAAGGACAGAAAAATCCTAAGTTCTCAATGATATCATTAAGCTATTGGGCCAACATGAAAACTACCCGCCTCCAGACTCCTTTTTGAGTAAAATAATAAAGGTCCTTAAGATTTATGCTTTATGGTTAGTTGTGTATTTCATCAGAAAGCATTCCTGCCACATGCTGCCTTTTCTTCCTAATATAAATGGAAAAACTTTAACCGGTCAAGACATTCAGGTATCTGATGCTAATTGTTTTCTTCTCCATTCTTACTTTAACTGCTCCAGTTCTAATCCTTATTCTCTCTCTCCTGGACCATGGTAATGATTCTCTAACTCATTCTCTGCTTCCTGTCACCCCATTCTGCACTTTCCGTGTTGCCAGAGTTAGGTCCTAGAAATTCTCAACAAGTCAATCCTCTATCTCCCACTCATTCTAAGCCTTCAATGGCTCCCTACTGCCTCCTCAAAAGGGCCAGACTCCTTAGATTGAATCAAGGTAGGATTGCATAGTAGTTAGGGATGCAGTCTCTGGAGTCCAAATCCCAGCTCCACTACTGACCATTTGTCATATTTTATTTCATTATCCTAAATGTCTGTTTTCCTACCTATAAAATGAGAATAATGAGAGTGCCTACTTTCTATTATATTGAGAAATAAATGCTACAAGGTACTTAGCACCATACTTAACATATAATAGAAATTTAACTGGTATGATTATTATTTTAGAGACAGGCATGATCACCTCTCACTGCAGCATCAAACTCCTGGGCTCTAGCAATCCTCCTGCCTCATCCTCCCAAGTAGCTGAGATACAGGTGTATGCCACCATGCCCAGCTATTTCTTCCTTTCTTTTCTTTTTTCTTTCTTTTTTTTAGACATGGGTTCTCACTTTGTTGCAAAGACTGGTCTTGAACTCCTAGCCTCAAGCATTTCTTCTTCCCTAGGCTTCCCACGTACAGAGATTACAGCATGAGCCACCGTGCCCAGCCTTACCTGGTATGATTAATCTTCCTGATTGTAGCATCAGCCAACCTTTTACTACTCTCTCATAAGCACAGCCTGCACTCTGTCCAGTGGACATCGCCCTTTCCTACCTTTTCTTCTGGCCTTACCCAGCCCACATCATGCTCTCCTGCAACTACCCCTTCAATATTTACAGTCCCAAACATCCTTAAAAACCTGGCCCTAATGTCATCCACAAGGCTCCATCCACGTCACCAAGGTCATGTGTGAATAGCCCCTCCACTGAATTCACATGGCACTTCTAATTGTTCACTGTTCTGATACTTAAGCACACTTGGGAGTACTCTAACTTCTTGTGAACTTACTTTTTCCACTGCTCCCTTTCTCTGGACACATCTGAGTCTATCCCAAAGTGACAGACTACAGCCAAATACAGAATTTGGCTGCCTCTGTCCCTCCACCTAAGCCTCTGAACCTCCACAGGTGGTCTTCCTGGAATGACTCTGCCCTTGGGAGGTTCAGCAACTCCTCCCTCTGCTGCTGACTCCAGATTGAGGGGTGGTGACAGCTCCTCCTCTGCTAGCAGCTACTGGTTATGGCAGCGTCCCTCGTACTTGTCTGCACCTCAGCCTCACCTTCACCACCATCCTTCTGCTAACAAACCCTCCTCAGTAGTGTTCAGACCTTGGTGAAACCCTTGCCTGTGGTCACATAAGGTGAAGAATTTGTGACTCTACCTGTGCTCTAGTAGATTTACGGCCAGAAGAGGAACCCCCTCCTCGGAAATCCCACCCCCAACTCCTCAGAAAACCCTACCCTGGGTTGGCAACATCTCACCATAAACTCCAGGTGCTGTCTGCTGGGGACCAGCAGGGATGGCTGCACCAGCCATGACTGGGTGCTGGGCAGGGCCTGGAGCAGTCACAGGAGCCCCACCCAGATTCTGTTAGTCTCTGGGAGGATCCCAAGGAGGACCTCCAGGGACAGAGGGACAGCTTTCTAGCAGCTGTGATTCCAATAGACTCACACTGCTCTGCATTTCCTGCTGGGCTTTAGGAGACCTGCTGAGCCTCTGGTTTGCCTCTTCCAACCACCACCCCCCATGGGACAGGGATTCCTCTCCAGCTGAAGCAACTGTGATCCAGCATGGAAGGGGAGGATGGTGGAATCACGTTTCAGAGCAGTGATGTGCAGTTCAGTGTATCTTGGTAAAATACAAACATGTGAACCTGTTTGCGCATGCCCCAGGTAGGGTGTGGAAAGAAGCACCAACTGTTTACTCCTCCAAGGGAGGTGAAAGTTTACTTATTACTTTTTAAATATTTATTAATTTTGTAACTTTTAAAGATCTAAATCTTAGAGGCCCCCTATGTGCTATCCAGCTGTACTCAGTGAATTACCTGGGTGATGGACCAACAGGAGGTTTTGCTCTCCCTCTGGGCGGCTTTGGCTCCACTAGCTGACCACCCCTGTTCCACGGGAACTTGGGGTGTGTGTTCACCAGACTGCAGCGGCCTCAGTCCAGCACCCGCGCACCTGCCAGCATCCTGTGGGTTGGGGAGGTTGCTGACCCAGGAAAAGCATCTGGAATGGGCTGCTCCCAATGTGCTGCTGGGAGGCCCCTGCAGAGCTGACCACTGCTTGACCGACAAATTGGCCTCCTTCCCTCTTTGCCCCCCAGCCCTGGCCACTTCCTGTAGCTGGGACTTGAAAGGACGCAAACTCCTGAGTTCCTATCACACTGAGAGACCATGCGAGAGAAACAGACCCGGTCACCCGGGCGAAGCAGTACCGCCAGAAGCTGGGCAGGGAGTGGGCACTCACCACGCAGCCCCAGGCCTAGAGACTGGAGCTCCGGAGTTTCTCCTTGGAAGCTGCCACTTGGTTCCACAGAGATGGAAGGACGCCTGAAGGATGTCAACACAGATCGCTTGAGGAAGGCGACAGAATCTGCCCCGGAGAAGAGCCCCAGTGGCTGTCCTTAGAGTCTGTGCCTCAGGACAGCCCTCCCTGCCCGGCCAGGGCTGACAGCTGTCCGGAGCAGAAGGTCCCCGCCCACTGCCCAGGTGCGCGGCATCCTCTTCAATGCCCGCCAAGTCCAGGGCCTTGGGAAGCACTGCAGGCCGCAGGGACTGGAACCCGAGAAAAAGCTGGCAGAGGAGGGAGAAGAGGGGAGGGGAGAGAACGTAGATACAGTCCCAGCGAGTGGAAGATTGTGGGCTGGAGACAGGAGCCCAGAGGCTGGGTGGCACTGGTGTCCGCAGCGCCCTGCGCAGAGCACTTTAGGACACTGATATAGCGTGGTGGGTGAGGCTCATGTCCAGTCCCTGGAGCAGGTTGAAGACCCGCAAGGGGCGAGAGTAGGAGGCCGCAGATGTACCGAGACTCCTCCCGCAGCACGCGGTGGCCAGGCCGGGCAGGGAGGTGGACAAGTCGCAGACTGTGGCATGCCTTTAGCCCTTAGTGTAGGTCTGGCGCTGTGGCCCAGTATGAGGTCAACAACAGAGGTGGGCAGCCTGGGGCACGGTCAGCAGTGTGGGGGAGCTTGGCCTCCAGACAGCCACGGCCTCATAAAGCGCCGCTCGGTGGGGACAGTAAGCGCCAGCACCGACCGCGCGCAGTCGCGGAGCTAGGCGAGGACCGCTGAACAGCGGTTCAGCAGCACCGCGACTAGACAGCATACAAAGGCCAAGGTCAGCGGCACGCGCTTGGGCATATGAGAGGTAGAGAAGGCCAGAGGCACGGTGGCCACCTTGTGCAGGGGCCGGGTGCTGCCGGGACGTGGATGGAAAGAGGGTTGCCCAAGACTCCCTCGGAGAGGTCGAGATGTTCAGAGGCAGCCCACGACGGGTGGGGTGAGAACACCTCAGGCGCTACAGCCCATCAGCCGACCTAGGACGCTCCAGGGGGTGGGAGCCAGCTCACCCTTGCCGGGGTAGCAGCCCCAGTGGGGCCGCACACAGACCCCCACAGGCCTCCCGGTTTCCTTCCGTGCAGCGCCCCACTAAGCCTGGAAGCCTCGCCCCGCTGGAAGTCAGAACATCTCCTTTGCCACGGGAGAGGTCCTGGGAAAACTGGATGGAGCCCAATTCCTGGGGGGCAGGTGGAAGCTCTGGAGCTGAAGCCAGATCATCTTGATTTGGTGCAGCTGAACCACGAGGCGGCTCACTGGGCTCCCTTGAGCTTTTAGAAATCATCACCTACCCTCCCAGAAAGCTATGTTGATGTGTGAATGCCCCAAGCTCTGGAATTATGTCATGGAGCATTGTGCTGGAGGAGTCAGGGGCAGGAAGGAACTAGGGTTGGGAGGAAATTGGAATATTATTCAAAAAAATAGAGAGAGAAAGAAAACAAAAGAACATTAAAAAAACAAACAAACAGATATGGCCATTGAAGGCCCTTAAAGTGCTACAGTTGGCCAGCGCAGTGGCTCACTTCTGTAATCCCAGCACCTGAGACAAGTAGATTGCTTACGCTCACAATTTCCAGACCAAGCTGAGCAAAAGCAAGACCCATCTCTACTAAAAATAGAAAACTAGCCAGGCTTAGTGACACATGTCTGTAGTCCCAGGTACTGGGGAGGGTGAGGCAAGAGGATTGCTCAAACCCAAGAGTTTGAGGTGGCTGTGAGCTATGTTGCCACAGAGTAAGACTCTGTCTCAAACAAAAGAAAAAAAAGTATGCCGTTGTCCTGCTGTGACTGCCCCTGCCTCTTCTTTCTACTAATAAGGTCATATGCCCCCCACATTCACCCCTCACAGGGCAGTGACTGCAGAATGACTGTGTCCTTACAGGTATCTGTTTATGGCAGTGGTTCTCAACCAAGCCTGGAAGCCCCGCAAGGGGCGAGAGTAGGAGGCCGCAGATGTAGCACATCGCTCTGGCTAGCAGCAGCAGGCGCCGAGACTCCTCCCGCAGTCCTTCCTAATGCTGCAACCTTTAATATGGCTCCTCATGTCACCACAACATGAGGAACTAGGAAGGTTAAGAACCACTGGCTTAAGGGCACATAGGAAGTGGCCAGGCCACCTTATCTGTCTGCCCCAGAACAGACGAGGGAGCAGGGGACCAGGCTGATCTAATCCAGAACCAAGGGTCATTGTGATGTCCTGTGCTAGAGAGAAAAGCCCAGCACCGGGCTTCTAACCTAGAGGTCAAACCAGGCATCTTTATTTTTCCTGCAGTGACGGGGGGTGGGGGAGACTAGCTTTCCCTTCCTCACTGGGTCCCTTTTCAGGAGGAGGAGATGCATTCAGGGACTAGGGGATTTAGTCATCAGCAAGTCAGGAAGAGGATTTTGTGAGAACTGAGGGAGAGAAGGAGGGAGGCAGGGAGCGCTGGAAAGCAGAGAGTGTCCTTTGCTTTTTCTTTACTCCAGCACCAAATAGCAAAACGAAACACATTTGACTTTTTGTTGTTAGGAACCTCTTGAGAGCTCTCTGTGAGATGTATCCACTTAAGGGCCCTGTAGAAATTCTGTAAAAACTCCTATATCTACTTCAGCCTGGAGCTTGCCTGTGAAACCCTAATTGTGTGAGCTCCAAGACCCCACAGTGGGTAGGAGACAACGAGCTCGGTGTAGCCGCCTTCTGCAACATAACCAGCCATGATCTCACTCCAGCGTAACTCAGTTTATAAGGACTGGCCGAGAGATGGATGCTCAAATTCCCACCACCTCTCCTTCACTGGGGCAGAGGGGCTTCAGGGAGAGGGATTTTGTGGACAATATGAAAAAGTAGCAGAAAGGGGCGTAACAGAGAAATGGAGTGGGAAATGGGAAGAACTGAATTAAAAGCAGAGAAAAGAAAAACCTGTGAGAAGCGTGCACACTTGCTTTTCAAAATAAGGCTTCTGATTGAGAATATTCAGTCTTTCAACAAATCAAAATTTCAATCCTCATCCAATCCAAATGAATATTTTACATTTCCAACATCTGTATGCTAGTACATCTCATTTTACAGGATAAATGGATCCCAGAAAAGGTGTACATATATTTTTAAATGGCATTTTAGATGTACCAGAAAATATTGTTTATGACTGTCATGAATGTTTTAGAATCTTCTTGATTTTATTTATAAACCCATGTGTTGGATGTTTTTAGGGCTTCCCAAATAATATGTGGGAAATGGGTGATAAGATGCTAACATTTAAATAATTATACAGATTCATGATTGTATAGGAATTAAGTATTCTCTGCTCTCACTTTGATGGACTTACAGATTTAGGCACAGGCAGTCTTGGGGACCATAGAGCTTGATGCCATATATTAATTGAAATGTTGGTGCTAGTGAAATTGCGGCAGGGAGAGTCACAGAAGACCCAAAATGAATAGTTCATTTCTGAAATGAGTTAGAATTGACAAATCTAGATTGAGTAGCATGCTGTCCTTGACATAATCTATCTTTGCTTTGACCTTGGTCTATCCTGAGATTGTATACAGTAGGAATTTCTGTAAGTTGACCACCCACGGGGCTGTAAGAAACTGGTCAACATACAGAGGTGGTCAACATAAAGGAACTTCCATTAAGTACGTGTGGTAACTAGCTGTCCTATTAAAATTAGGTCAACTTGAAGTGGGGGTCAATGTAGGGAGGTGGTCAACCATGGAGGTTCTAGCATAGTTACTCCATGTGTGCAACTGCCTTGGTTTATTAATCCCATAGTTGAAGACTGTACAAATGATTTATTATATATTGATCACTCACAATGTGTCAAACAGTACACACCACAGCCAGAGGAGCTCTACATGGAGACTCAACAGAACATACATCTTACACACATAGCAAAGACATCAATGTAAGGCGGTAACTCATTCAAGGACCAGCCTTGAAAATCAAAGGCACTCCTGACCTCTCATCTGTGAGGAATGGGTCTTGCATTCACTTCCAGATCTAGCCATATTCTTGCCTTTAATCTCCTCAAGGTCAATTTTGCCTTTAAAAGACTACTAGATGTTCAGGAATGCAAACCATAGGACAGAGGTATTTGATGGCCCTATCCGGAAAAATAAGCATGGAACTTAGCTATCCTACTAAAAGAGCAGACTAAAAATTCATAAGAACAAAAAATCAGAAAGGTTACATCAGTCAGAACATTGTTACCTTAGCATTTCTCATGGTTGTTATTTCCACGTAGAGGACTGTTACCAACACACATTGAAACACTTCTCTGCCAATTTAGTGAGATAAATCTATTGATTGGCTGCCAAAAGTGAGACCTGGTGACAATGCTTGCAAAGAGGATTACAGAACCTCCTGTCAGCCTTGGGAAAGGCAGCTGCCAAGTATCAGGCTGGCTCAGTGCCAGGCCTTACTGCCTGTATGGATCCTTACAGGAAGAGGTCTGGGTACACATCTTAGCTACTTAATATTAACCAAAATGAACAATAAATTTTCTGCCTACAGTTCCATATGGATTTCTCTGATACTCACCTCTGACTGATTTTTTTTTTAAATCAGTTTGATTTATAAAGTAGCCCCAAATAAATTTCAGGTGTAAGAATTAACAAATAGCTATTTAATTGCCAATTTTCACAATTTTAAAGGTGTTCATAAGCATAACCTAATTCTCCAACCTCCTTACGCTTTTCATAAAGTCCACAAAAATGTTTAAAACTTTAATTTTAAAGGTTGGCATGACAGAAACTGGTGACAGCTTTTCTTGTAATTAATGGGGATACATTTTTCTTGCAACTGGCATAGCCGGCTAATCAGGGAACACTTTACTTTTTAAACACTTTTACAACCAGGATTTAAAATAATTTGTGGTGAAAAATTTATGATGCAATTGACTTAAAGTTAGATGATGTTTCTTCTCAACAGATTGAAGCCATACAGTGCCTTATACATGGGAAATGTGTAAGCCAACTGTTAAATAAATCCCTGTATATTCTCGTAACAATGACTTGTCTCTGTGATTGATCCAGTATTGTCTGAAGGCTAAAGTACAACGTTAACTCACTGTCAAATTCAACTCCAAATTGTTAACACCTTTGACAGGTACACGTGAAGCTTAATTCAGATGTTTCTGAGTTTCATTAGAAGAAGGATAATTCTTAAGGTGCTGAATCTTGGATGCACATTAAAATTACCTGAAGCACTTTATAAAGTGCTGATACCCAGGCACTCTATTAGACTCTCTGGGTGAAGGGCCTAGACATCCTTTTCTATTTTTTTCTTAAGTTCCCCCAGGTGATTCTAGAAGCACTCAGAGCTGAAAATCAATGATTTTTAACCTTCTGACAAATTCTACAGTGAATCAGATTCCTCCCAACCTACTCCCTACACCCTCTATATGTGCCCATCAAAAAAAATGCTCTAAGGAAATGTGAATTGTCTGACCTTGAGCCTCCCAACTAATAGAGCTGCTGAGAGCACAGAAGCCAGTCCTTGGGGTGCCTGGGATATGAGCTTGTTTGGGGCAGAGGGCATAATGCTGTAACATACGCTGCCGGGGTTGACTGCATTATAAGTACACAGGCTCTTTGTTCCCCAGTCCATGGATGAAGTTCAAAGTCAATTTAGTGCCATTGCCAGGGGTAAACTGCATCTCCCATTATCATCTGCTTTTTCCTTCCTGCCAAACCAGGCTTTTGGGTGGCACCTGTGGCTCAGTGAGTAGGGCGCCAGCCCCATATACTGAGGGTGGTGGGTTCAAACTCAGCCCTGGCCAAACTGCAACAAAAAATAGCTGGGCATTGTGGTGGGCACCTGTAGTCCCAGCTACTTGGGAGGCTGAGGCAAGAGAAGTGCCTAAGCCCAAGAGCTGGAGGATGCTATGAGCTGCAATGCCACAGCACTCTACCGAGGGTGACAAAATAAGACTCTTCCTCTAAAAAAAACAAAAACAGAAACAGGCTTTTTCAGCCCTTCGTCACACATTCAAAGTCTAAACCTGTCTCTACTAAGGAATCCTACCACTAACTAGCCCAGCCATGCACATTCATGCCCCCTCCATGGCTGCAGACATGAGTGCAATAGGATTTAACCCTTGTCATCCCTGTATCATTCCTCTCTCCTTTCCTTTCCTTTTAGGGCACACTTTAATGAGTGAATGAGTTTGTGTCGGAGAGTAAGAGAAGCAGGAAGAAGGGAGACCGTGATTCTTATTTTTAGTGAGGTGGGGAGTACTGCAACCACACAGATGGTGACTGAGTCACCACAGGCACAGGGGCTGATCTGACAGCTGGATACTGTGTATCATTTCCCAAGATCCCTGCCCTCACTGCTCCAGTTGCTGTTCCAACTCTCAGGGTGGAGACCTTTACCCTAGTGCCCTGGTTCTCATTTCCAGAACTCTCAGGATGTTAAAATGATGATTCTCGGCCTGGCATCATGCCCAACAGTCTTCACCTATTCCCTTAACCCTGGAAGCAATTCGTGTTTGGTCTATACGTCTTGTGGATGGCAGTTTGTTTTTCTGTTCTGTCCTTAAGTAAACTTCTCCGAGTCCTTGTGTTCTGAGTTGATCATATTCCAAGTACCACTGCAGAGCAGGTGCCGAGCAGTCAGATGACAGCTGTTGATCTGTTGCAGTTGGGCAATTAGGGAATGCTAGAGTATGCTATGGCACATGGTTTACATGGAGTGTGCAGAAAATCAAACATCCGAGTGCCTGTCTGGTGGCAAACACTGAGTGTGTACACACACAGGATGTCTGTCCTTATGTACAGTGATATATCCTCTTAAGTTAATTGGACCTTTTCTTCTTTCTCTCTTTCTACTTATCTGTCTCTTCATTAACTAATTCATCTCATCATTTTGAAATAGCAGTTGGGGTGTCAGGAGGAGAGAAAACAAAAGCAAGACCTTTCAAAAGGTGTCTCGTAGGTGTTTTGTGCTATAAATTCAAGCAGTTTCAAAACTGAAACTCTTTTGGTGAGTAAAGGTCTCCTTCAGGAAAACACTGAAATCCTAGATATAGATTTGTAATACGTACTTACCTGAAATCTTAGAAATTCAAGTTCCAACTGACTAAGCAACATCAGGTGTTACACCTCACCTGGATCCTTGTAACTATGCAAACTGGATTGTGCACCACGCTCAACACAGGCATTTAACATCCCGCCCACACCGGCCTTTCATCTTGCTGCTGAGCAAGAGAGGGGAAACAGAGACAACCAGAGTTTGGAGAGACTTTTCGGAACCGGTCTTTTTGTTTGGCCTTCAAGGGCCTAAGGAAGAAATAGTAAGTCCGCTTCCTTTTCCCTGGCCTCCAAGAAAAGAATGAGACTAACCAAAGCCCAGTTACCATTTTAAAACACACGGTGGAGAAGTTGGCTGGGCTGGAAATTGTGCCCTGTGTTGGCTTAGCTCTGGCTGGGAGTCAGCTCTCCAGTCCAACCTTGGGTGGCCAGTGGACGTGGAGCTCCCTAGCCAAGGCCTGGCTCAGAGGCATCAGATGACCACGCTGACAGTCATGGTCTGGCCGTGCGGCACAATCTTTCGTGGCCAAGCGAGCAACATTTTGCGCAGCTCCTCGCGGAAGCTGTCGTGCAGCCAGGCGTAGATGAAGGGGTTGTAGCAGGCAGAGCTCATGGCGAGCCAGTGGCAGAGCAGCTGCACCAGCCCGAAGGCGTAGGGGTCGATGGCGCGCGGGTCGAGGTCCCGCAGCAGGTTGAAGACGTGCAGCGGCAGCCAGCAGACGGCGAACACCACCACCACCACCACCAGCAAGCAGAAGGTGCGGCGGCGCCGCGCACGGTCCCAGTCAGCCTGGCTCTGGGTCACGCAGCCCGGCACCACGCGGTTCCGGAGCTTCACCGACACCCGGACGTACGACAGGAGGATGACCAGCAGGGGGAGCAGGTAGGTGACGAGCAGCAGCCCCCAGGCGTAGAGCTGGCGCTGGCGCTCCTGGGAGCCCCAGAACTCCTCGCAGAGGCGCACGTCGTGCGGCTTGAGTTCGACGTGGTAGGTGTGCACGGCGGCGGGCAGCGCCAGCACCGCGGACAGCGCCCAGATAGCCAGCACTGCGTAGGCGCTGAGGCGCAGAGAGATGCGCCGGCGCAGCGGGTGCACCAGCACGACGTAGCGGTCCACGGCGATGGTGGTGAGCGTGAACACCGATACGTACACGGTGACCGGCTGCAGGAAGAAGACCAGGTGGCACAGGGCGCCACCGAACACCCAGCCGCGCGGCTCGAAGGCATAGGCCAGCGTGAGCGGCACGCAGGCGGCGCACATGAGCACGTCGGACAGCGCCAGGTTGCCGATGAGGAAGTTGGTCACGTTGCGCAGCCGGCGCACCCGTGCGATCACGAGGACCAGCAAGCAGTTTCCTACCAGCCCCACGACCACCACGACGCTGTAGAGCAGCACAATCAGCCCCTTCAGCTGATGCACCAGCTGCAGGCTCTGGAAGGGCGTGAGGGCCTGAGCGTCGGGGCCAGCCTCAGACGCATTGGCCACCGGCACCTCTGCGCTCTGGTTGGCCGGAGTTGTGACCACTGGAGGCAGCCCAGAAAGTAAGTCAGGGACCCCGGGGCCCCGAGTGGGCAGTGAGGCCATGACCACCTGTCCAAAGATAATCAAAGTCCATCACTTCAGATTCTCAATCCACCCTCCTACGCCAACAACACCCCTCCCCCATTACCCAAGTCCTCCCTTTGGAAAAATTGGCCACAGAACAGCAAAAGCAATTAAAAGTGCTGACCTCCCACCTCTGTAAAATAAACCTAAGCCTAGACATGCACTGTTTTTCTTTTCTTTTTTTTTTTTTAAACACCTCCTACTCGGTTTACAGCCCTCACAATCCACACAGGCCAGACCCAGGAGCGCAGACCTACCTGTAAGTGGGGCTTGGCTGATGGGAAAGCTCTCGGGGAAGGAAAGGGCAGAATCCCTCTGTCCCCCAGCGGTCCTCCGCTCACGACGGCCGCCAGGCTTCTCGCTTCTCTGCGGGAGCAAAACGGATCCAAGGGTTCCCAAGCAGGCTGTCAGCCTTTGAGGACTAGGAGCGCCTCCCCTCTGCCCCGCCCCCCACTCACGCGCCCTTGTATGGAAAATGAGGGCGGAGCGCCCTGCCAGGCTCTGTGCTCAGAGCAATGTGGGGAGATTGGAACCAAAACAGGGAGGTGGGGCTGGCAAACCTGGGCCAGAGTGGGGAGGGGAAGAATCTCCTGCACGAGAGCTGGCACCACCCCGCAGAGTCCCGCTCCCAAGGAGCGCGCAGTGGAGGAGGCAGAGGACAGGTGTGCAGCGCCGGCTGTCGCGACGACCTGGTGAAGGCTCGAGAGTGGGAGCAGGGGAGAAAGTAGGAGTGAGGGGTTGAGATGCATCAAGAGGTGCAGGAGAGACAGACGGAGCCGTCCTTAAGCGCAAGATCTCTACCCGCTACGGTGGGCAGAATCTAGAAGATCTGGTCAGGGGGTTAAAATATAGAGCCTGGAGCTCATCGCGGGCCTTCGGGCCACCGCCATCCCGCCGACACACGGAGACCTTTGCTTAGGCTGCGGTGCTTTCCACAGCCAGCAGGTCCGGCGTAGCCAAAGGAAGGGTTCGGCACCACGGACAGCTCCCACCGGTCCTGCAGCACCGCGCGTGGCGGCTGTGGGGAGAGGCAGAGGACAATAGTTAAGGAATTTCTGACCCTCTCTGGGTCCGAGGCATTTGGGAAAGGCACCCGGCCTCGCCGCCCGCTGTCTGGTCTGAGGCTGCCCACTGTAGCTTGGAGTGGAGGCAGATGAGCAGGGTCTCTGGGGCTTGGAGGGTGCTGACTTTTGCTCCTGTTTGGGGTCACCACAGAGCCAACAACTGCACTGTCTTTACTTCCCTGGGTCAGAAAATGCAGCCCTCTTGCCAGTCTTCCTACACAGACGCACTTCAGTATCTGCCCCTGGCTGCTGCTCTGCTCAGCCTGTCTCTTCCTCGCTACCAACCTGCCTGGTTCTTCCCGTCCAGAATCGAAGTTCTCAGACTGGGACCCCACCCACTCCCTCCTTTAATAAACACCCCAGGCCTCTTCACCTCACTTGAGAATTAAAAATATATATACTAGTAGTTGCAGGATAACAAAGATAACAAACATCCAAGAAGCTTCCAAGTTTCATAAAATCTTTAGATTAAGTCCGCCTTGAAATGCAAATTAACCTGGGCACTAGGAGGTAAGAGACAACCCATAGCCTCTTTTTTCCTTTTTCTAGAAGATGGAGTTTCATTGTCCCCTCTCTGGTAAGCAAGTGCTTGTGCTTTGTCCACTGTAGCTGCAGATATCCTGTTAGACTGGAAAGGAGTAATGAATTATTCCAGCCTCCAAATTCAAATGAATCACTCATGAAGGGGAAAAAGTCAACATTGAAACAAAAGCAATCAATTTCATGCACCCATATCTATCCTGAACTTACACTCCCTGAGTTATAATAAATTTAGCTAAAAGCAGTATGATTTTAAAAAAAAACTACAAAGCTCCAAATAAGATACAATCTGTGTCTTCCTAATCCCTTACCTGGTTGTTTTTCTTCTCACATTCACCAGCAGGGTTTTATGTGGATGAACCCAAGAGCAGAGGCATTCTTTCACTTCTAAATATCTTAAGCAAAGGAAATTGTGGTAAAGTAAGTAAAAAAAAAAGGACTTGGGATGAATTTAGATCTCCCAGGTAGAGCCATTATTCTGGTCAATATCATTATATTGATCAGTGATCCTATATAATAGTAAAAGTAGTAACAAGACATTCTTGTTAATAACTAAAGGCCATGCAAATATCAGTATTTGACAGTTCAATATTGGGATCAATATTCACAGAAGAGAGTTGAGCATTTGCCAAATTCCAAACAAAGTCTTCCAAGGGTTTCTCTTATCAATATTTGCAAGGCAGAAAGAAGATGAGCGTCTTAGAATAGAACAGCTCACATAAGATCTTCATTCCCTGGAGGTAAGGCGAGTCCTTCTCACAATTAAACCATGCCAACATTCTAGTTCTTTCCTGTACTAATACTGCTCCAGAAATCTGAAAGATCACAAATAAACAAAACACTTTGGGGATAATTGAAGGGAACATAGTATTTCATACAATAGACAGAAAACTAAGGGATTTTATCACCACCCCTTCCCAAGAGCCTTCAGTGGCCCATCAACCCCAGGTTACACCCATTAGCAAGGCATTTCCAGCCAGCATGCACTCCCACTCTGATCCCCCCTCATGTTTGTAGTCTGGCTTCCCACACACACACACACACACATACCATGTTTGCTTTATTCCCTGTCTCAGTCAAACTTTGCTCCTGCTGACATACCCTCGCCACTCCTGCCCAGTTTCTCAGAGTTTATTTTCTTCCTCCAGAATGTCAGTTGTTTCACCCCCACTCCCCTCTACATGTCTGCAAGACCCAGCTCGGCTATTACTCTGTTCTCAAAGACTTTTCCATTGCATAACCTTTCTGTCTTCACTACTTCCTACCTTTGAAATTGCAGAACTGTTTAACCCTGATTATGAACTCTTTACAGACAGGGGTCAATGTCTTGAAGCACCTTTGTACCTATACTATGCCATGAACCAAGCAGATTACCCAATACCAGTTTGTTTTAACTGAATGAATAAAAATAGCCTCCATTTATTTAGGACTTATAAGCATTATGTTAAGTATTTCACATAAATTGTCTCAACTGACCCCCTCAAAACTATTCTTATACCCATTTTACAGACCAGAAAACTGGCTCATCAAGGCTAAGTAACTAACCACAATGGCACAGTTAATAAGCAGGAGGGGTGGAATTTTTCAACTTAGATCTGCCTAATCCTGTGCCCAATCGACTCCACCTTTCATACTTTACTGCCTATGAATGATGATATAAACACCTGCACAGGCTGAAAATGCAAACAGGTGCAAATGGGATTGACTATAAATATAGGGACACACCCCCCCCAGTAGCTTATTAAAGGAGGCTCTAAAATTGTTGGTTATAACTCTAATCTTATCATGTTTAAGTTAAACAGATCTTTATTCTTCACTCAAAATTTTCCTTGCTTCTACCCCGGCTTAAGGCAAAACTTTGGGCCATATGAACTTCAAGGGTTAGTCTTTGCTAATGATGGCAATAGGTGACATGACGTGGAAAACAGACGACAGACACAACAGAAGTAAGAACTGCGTGCCAGCTGCCAGGAAGCTTGGTTAAAGGGATTCGGCGATCTGATGCCAACTAAGTTCATGATGAGGTCTGTAGTTTAGTCCAAACATAGGGGAAACCACTAGAGATGACTTTAATACTAGAGAGCGATTGTTTGAAACATGTTTAAGTCCAGCTGATAAGGGGCAGAAGCTCCCCCAGAAGTGAGTTTTTTCTTCTAAACTTGTCCTGTCCAAGAGCCAGATACTCCCTTGGCATCTGAGGCAAGGTGACATACCAGTTCCAGAAGTCTCTCCAAGCCACTGCCTGGTCCTGGCAGGGGTGGCCACCTGAGGTGTCAGGCTGTGTTTCCATTAGGTGACTTTGAGCAAGTGCTCTTCATCACAGACTCTACTTATCACATCCAGTTCAGCTACGCATACACTGGTCAGGTCTCAGCCCTCCCACATAGATTTGTCCAAACAGGGAGTGAAGAGTTAAAATCTATTATTCTGATCAGAAATGGTCTTTCTTTGGCTGAGCTTTTCTATCTTATACAAATAAAAAGTGAGTCCCAAATGGCCCATGTGTCCACTAACCCACAGGCATCCCCTGTGTGGTGTGTGGGGCCAACCATCTTGCTTCTGCCCCATTTCAGTTGGGGTCCACCTTGGGTCCTGACCTTTTGGGTTGGATGCCTAGACAAAATTTGGGTTTTCTCTAGCCATGTTTGTGTGAAACCTTTGGACTATCCCCTTACTGCTGGACTGTAACAAAGCATAGAACTTTTCTGGGAAGAAAATTTACTCCTAGGGTGGCTCCTGTGGTTCAAAGGAGTAGGGCGCCAGCCCCATATGCCGGAGGTGGCAGGTTCAAACCTAGCTCTGGCCAAAAACTGGAAAAAAAAATAAAAGAAAGAAAGAAAGAAAGCTTACTCCTAGATGGTCTCACCCACATCAAGGTAATAGGATGGAATAAAGCAACCATTTGTTTTTCACACATGTCACCTATCAAGCTGTACTTGTTTCAGGCAGACTTTGCATGGATTCCAGGGAATCTCTAGGGGACAGAGGCAACTATTCCTGACATCGCCTCAGAGTAGAAAATCTATAAGACAAATACACTTTTATTTTATAGTGTGGACTCCCAGCATAATTTTGTGACTAGACTGGCCAAGTCTTGTGTCTCTTCTCTGCTTTCAGTGGCCCCAAGAATGGACTACCTCCCCAGAAGAGGGGTGGGTAAGCCCCCAGAGAAACAGAGGAGTTGGGATAAAAGGTAATGATGAGACCTCCTAATTCAACATAAGTATATAACATATACGTGTAAAATATATCCATTATTTGATAAGCCCTAGACAAAGTAACCTAAGAGAAATACCATGTTTCCCCAAAAATAAGACACTATCTTATGTTTATATTTTCTCAAGAAGACACACTAGGGCTTATTTTCATGGGATGTCTTATTTTTATTAAGTATAATACAACAATCTACATTTATTCAAATACAGTTAAGTCATCTTCTTCTGGAACCTGACA
>CAUYTI010115867.1:0-15152 GCA_963575145.1 Galago senegalensis
CCCAGCTACTTGGGAGGCTGAGGCAGGAGACTCGCTTGAGCCCAGGAGTTGGAGGTTGCTGTGAGCTGTAATGCCACAGCACTCTACCCAGGGGGACAGCTTGAGGCTCTGTCTCAAAAAAAAAAAAAAAAAAAAGAAAAAAGAAAACTACAGTCTAGCTAAGTGTTTTTAACCTTTTTACCTTATGGCATACTTGAACCTATAGTTAAACTTCCACGGCACACTTATATTAAGAAGAAAAAAGAGTCAAAAAAAGAATATACTTACTATGCTTTGAACTTCTTTCACAAATAATGTAATGAATGATCTTTAAAAATTTTTGTGGCACACCTAAGGTCCTCTCATGGCACGCTGGTTGAAAAGTCACTGGTCTAGCCATACATTTTAAATTCTTTTATGCTTATATCATTAGAATACTCTTTTTTAACTTTGTGAGATTAAGATGCCTTCTGGTTCCTTCCAGGGACATTAGAAAGGTGGTCACCTGAGGAGGGGCCATAGCTTATGTTCGGTTGTTTTCTGGAACTTTGAACAGACTTACTTTGTGACTTAATTTGGGAGAAGTGGAGTTCTTTTTTCCACATTTTCATATCCCAGTCACTACGGCCATTGTGTCAAACATATCGAAATGTTAAGGTGAAAGTATGATCTTTTGTGCTCTGTACCATGAGATTTCCCCTATGGTCACTCACAAAATTGCCATTTCTAGAGATTTATGAGTCACCAGATCTCATATCTTCCCTGCCTAGTTCCTGGCTCCCTGAGTCTGGGCAGGTGCCATTCTAAACAGAAGCCTGAGTTGTAGTTAAGCCCCACCAGAGCCTGAGGCCAAGTATCTGTGAAATGCTGGCAAGGTTTATTGTTCCCTGTCCAGAGCATCTGTATCCAGTCCTGTTGATTTGATTCTTCCTTGCCGTCTCCCTGGGGCGATGGGCCCACTTAGTGTCATTTGATGGCTGAGCTCTGTGGGATGCAGGATGTTTATTGCCCAGGGGATGTTTTGATGAGCCAGCCTCTCTAGGTGCCTGGTGAGCATCATGAGCACTGCACTCACAGTGCTGGGATGAGAGACAAAAGCAGTGTCTCACCATCAAGCCACCGCTGTGCTTTCCCCCAAATGGCAGGCAGGCGCTTGACTAGGTGGGCAGAAAGCTAAGAAACAACAAAAAACACTCAAGCCAATGGCAATCTGGGGACACAAAGCACATGCAGACAACCCAACAGAAAGAGATCAGCATGTTAACAGGAATTGAAAATAGTAGCTTTCCTGCACATCTCAACCCTGGGGTGCTGGCTAGCCATCAAGTCCTAGGTCTCACCCCTTGGGAGCCCCATCAGGGTGGAGGCGCCTGGAACGTGCATCTTAATGGCACTTTGGCCACTCTGACCTAGATAGTGTCTGATGGACGCTTAGGGAGAAATACTTTGAACAAAGAAGCACCATCCAAGTGGGTGAGGATGATGAGGGAGGTGTCCTAGAGGGGGACTATGGAGTTTTCCTTTGAGGAGAGGAGGGCTGTGGCCACTGAGGGAAGCAAGGGTTGGAAGCACAGGGAGAGAGGGAGTAGGGTAGGTGAGAAGCAGGAGACCACACTCTCCTTGGATCACAATGTGTCTAGGCCATATTAGCCCTCAAACTATAAAGTCACCTCAGCAAGGTAGGAATTTCCCAGATACAGGGATGATACAGAATTTATACTAATGGATGCTGATCTCTCTCTCTCCTTGTCCCCACTCCTGCCTTACTCCGTGCTTCCAGCTAAGGACAGGTAAGCGACGTGAACACTGCCCCGGCTTTCACTGTGGCTGCAGCCTCCTTCTCTAGCCCGAACCCCTCTTTGAGTCTCCGTGTGCATCCCACGCTGGGCACAGGTGGCACGTCCCTTGCTCCCCTCCCTTGTGCTGCCTGGTGCTGACCTCACGTGCACACAGCGCCCCTGGGCCTGCCTGCATGCCTGCGTGTTCCTCCCTACACTCTTGTTTGTGCTTATAAATGAGACTCAGACCGAAAGCTGTGAGGAAATGGCGTGCCCTCACGTGCCATCCTGGGGGAAACCTTGATCTCTTTCCTTTGTTGCAAAAAGAAGATCAAGGATCTTGTTTCAGCTTTAGCTTCAAAGCGTATGCAATGATCAAATGTTGTCTGTTTCCTTTTCCTGTTAGCTTTCCGGATGAAAATTTAGTTTTTGAGGAGTTTGCTCGCCAAAATCTGAAAGATACAGAAGAAACTGAGCAAGGGAAAAAAGACAAGGATGACGTCAATGATGATTGACAACGTCGGCTCTGGATGTATAGGGCTGCCCTGTAGTTACCAGTGCGAAAGCTGACCTGCAACTGGCCCTGTAGTGTTATGCTAATAAAGTAAGAGTCTTTTTGCCAGAAATAAAGGTTTCCCCTTCTCCCCCTGTCATGAGTCAGGCTGACTTGTTGGGGAGGCAACAAGCTGATGCCACTGACACAGAAGCTCTTGCCTTTGGGGTGGTTGGAGTTGGAGGTGTATGCAGCATCTACAGGGGGACACCAACCATCCACGTCCTTCACTGGCCCATCAGGATGAGAAGGCAACCAGAAACCAATGGGCTCACCCAGTGGGGCTGTGATGCATCAGGGGCTTGCCCGGGAGCCTGGTCTGAGGTGTTTCTCTGGAAACACATGGGGGGTATTTCTAATTACCTTAGCTCCAGGGCCCCTAAAAAGCCTCTTGAGATCAGCAGGGCAGAGAACAAGTGTGGGCAAAAATCCTCTTTATTCCTGATTTTGGATCTAGGTCCCTGTTTGAGCTCTGAGTTGTGCAAGACACGAAATTAGATTTGGTTTAACAGGGAACAAGGAAGAACCCTGGAGTGGCCAGAGAGCTGAGTGAAGGAAGAGCCCAAGCTGCTATACCTGGGGTGGGCAGAACTCGGAGGAGTCCCAGGGTCTCAGCCCAGAAGCTCAGGGATCCACTCTCTGGGTGACCATTCCTAGGTTACTGCCCCCATCTGCGTCTCGAGGTCATCCCACTTTGCAGTTGCAGGGAAGGAGAATCTGATCCGCTCAGATTCTCAGCAGCCAGGTGGAGCAACTGCCCTCAGAACCCAGCCTGGAAAAAAGGGTTCACTGTCAGCCAAGTGGATCTCCTGCTTGGGGTATGCTTCGCTGAGACAGGGCACGAACAGGATGCTCTCTGTTGGGGAGGAAGGTGCAGCTGCAGGTGGAGAAGGGATAATGGAGCCCTTTCCAAGAGGCCCTTTCCTGGCCTGCAGTACCCCCCAGCCCCGGGCCTGCTGCTGCTGGCACAGAGACTGAACAGTGCTCATGGTAGCCATGCAAGGGCTCTGGGTATGTAAGGCTCTGGTTCCTGCTTTTACAGTACAAAAGAAGGGGTTTGGTGATTTTTCCTCCGTTCAAACCACCCACAGAAGGCAAGGGAGTGAATGGCAGGCATTTAGGGTGGGGTATACTTTTGGATCAGGCTCTGGGACTGAACACAGCAGCAGAGGGCTGGCCAAGGCATTGGGTGCATGCACATGGCAGCTCCCAGCATCTGGGCTTGTTCAGCAGGATTCTAAGCTGTTTTGGAGCCTGGGGACTGGAATTTAGATGAAGAGGCTCCAATAGGGAACCTTGCATGGAATCCCACATACACAAAGTGAGGTGTGGACCTGTGTGTTGGCTTTGGGGCATCCCATTATTGGCAGGGATGGGGAATCATCACCATTATCATCATACTTTAGCCTGTGGGTTAGCAGGGTCAGACACAGTCTCACATGCCAGGCCAGGGTGGCACACTCCACTGGAGAACCCATCACGCTGAACCTGCTTTCTGCCATGGCGCACAGCCTGCTGTGGCTAGTTCCCTGGAACCCTTGGGCAAGGCAGGGCCTGGGATTATGTTCATGGCACCTGGTGATGGGACCAGCTCGTTGGATCCTGCATTGCTTGACCCTTCGGGAATTCATGGGTGGGAGGTGGGGGGAGGGGCTGAAAAGCCAGTCCTTGGAGACCAGAGGTCAGAACAGGCCTTGCCCTCCCAAGTTCTTTCAGTATTCAAATGTCCTGATACAGACCTCCAGGTGCCAGCCTGTTTGTAGGCTGTTGCTGGCTGCTATGGGGAGGCAGGGGGGACAGGAATCAAGCAGCCTCCTGCCCTGAGCAGGATGTGGAACTTGAGCTCAGCTCTGCTTGCACATTTGTGGTGTTGTCTCTACTGGTGCGTAGACCCCAGTGTCAGGAGGCAGGAGGTCTGTGAGCAGGTTGAATGTGCAGCCTGGGATTTGGGGTGTGTGTGTGCAGGTGCAGTGCAAGAAACAGGGTACAAAGGAGTGGAAGGTGCTGCACAGAGGAAGTGGTGGCTGAAAACTGGGGACAAAGTTCTGCGATCAGCAGCCAAAGGGCTGGAGAAGTAGGATCCCTGCCATTTATTGAGCACAGGTGATATACAGCCATTCCAACAAAACTTGTAAGCCAGTACTCATTCCCATTTGTTAAATGAAAAATTGTAGTTCAGAGAAGTCATGTACTTTATGCAAGGCCACACAGTTAGTGAGAGTCAAAACTTGAATGCTGATTTCACTGAGTCTATAAACAGACCTTGTTTGGTGCTGAATGGGGTATGACAATTTGGCAGGTGGGGGGGAGATTAGCATTTATGATTCAACAACAGATGCCCTTAAGTTCTTTTTATAGTTGAAATTTTTGTTGCGATAATTGCACATTCACATACATTTGTAAGGAACAATACAGATGATATTACAATCAGATGAAAATACAATCTCAGATATATTATCAGATGAACAATCTCAGATGTTCCCCCAGTGGTAACAGCTTGTAAAGCTAGACTACACTGTCACCATCAGGGCATTGAGGTCGGGATAGTCCACCCATCCGATTCAGGTCTCCCCAGTTATACTCGTGTGCACATTCAGTTCACATATGTAGCAAACTGCTTTTTAGGTGTTTTCCTGCTCCTATATGTATTTTTTATTTTACTCCCAGTTTAATTTCACAGACATGAACAGTTCAACTTTTTGAACCTCACACCATGGGGAGTGAGGAAGGGGGGCAGTGAGTTGGCATGTTTGGAAATGTGTGGGGGCAGTTTTTGGTTGTCACAATGCCCAGGGGCGAACGAAGCTGTATGTCACATGTAGTGAAGAAATGTTCTACTCCAAACGTCAATCATAACTCTAGTGCAGGGTAAAATAGGATCATTCCCGTATTTTCGAGTGTCCCATTTACATATCACAACGTGAAGCGGTTCCTCGTCACTGACATGTCACATGGAAGGATTACATTGGATGTGAGGTGTGTTATTACTGCCACCTTGATGTGCCCTTAAGGTGGGGTGAACTCAGGGAGCAGTGTTGTCATTAGAGATGATTCACAGTGTGACTCATTCAGTAAAGAGGCGCTGGAGGGAACGTGCTCTGTCAAGGCGACACAGTCACAGTCACAGTCGGGCTGATCTGGGGGTGGGGACAGCACTGTGCACTCACTAGGGGACAAAAGGCTTCTTCACTCCTCAAAGACAATTTGTGCCAGAGTTATGTTTCTCTGTTTTAACAACATAATATAACTTTACCAAGCCTAATACTCCTTTTTGATGTACACTTTTTATTTTGATAGTTTTAGATTTACAGAAAAGTTACACAGATAGGACGGAGCAGCCCCCATACCCAAACTCCTGTTACTCACGGTGTGAATCAGTACTGACACATTATTATTAAAATACAGCCCATTCTGGCCCCCTCACTTTCCACCTAAAGTCCTTTATCTGTTCTAGGATCCCATCTAGGATTCCAGTGACGTTTAGTGATCATGTCCCCTGGGCTCCTCCTGGCTGACTGTCCCTACAACTTTCTTGGGACTGCACATGTCCTCCTCTTCTGCCTTCCTGCTGGCACTTGTACTCACATTCATATCCTTGCCATTTTTTTTTTTTTTGGTAGAGACAGAGTCTCACCTTCTCGCCCTCGATACAGTGCCCTGGCATCACACAGCTCACAGCAACCTCCAGCTCTTGGGCTTAGGCAATTCTCTTGCCTCAGCCTTCCGAGTAGCTGGGACTACAGGCACCCGCCACGACACCCAGCTATTTTTTGTTTGCAGTTCGGCTGGGGCCGGGTTTGAACCTGCCACCCTCAGTATATGGCGCTGCCCCTCATGTCCTTACCATTTTGCCTCTAAAATGATGAACCTAGATGTCCCCTAAGCTTCTAACAGGCCACAGTACACAGGCACCTCCAGCGCGGTTTGCTGAAAATCAGACTCATCTTCATTCCTAGCTCTGCTTCTGCTTGGTGACGTGTCATCCTCCAGGACGCCTGGTATCTGGGGGCACCCTGACTCTTCCCAACTCTCTGATCTCTTGACTGGAAGCTGCTGGCCCCCTTTCTTCCCTCTCCTCCTGTGTCCCACAGCTGTTACCTCAATCTCCATGACTGACATTGTAGTCCTGGCCCAAATCAGCACTGCCCAGGCACATGGCCAGACCTGTTCTAGTCTTTTCTCCTCTGGATCCCTCTTTGTCCAGATACCCGAGTTCCTCTACTTTCCAAAAACCCTGCAGTAGTTCTGGTGAGTGTGACAGGGAGGCTGCCTTGGATTCAGCTGCGGCTACTCACGCCCTGCCTCCTGCACCCACCTTGCCATCGGCTCACCCAAATCCCCTGACACCCTCTCAGCTCACCTAGTGGTCTCCTCCTTTTTGTGTGCAGGAAAACTCCTTTCCTTTCCATTCCAACGCCAAACCCTGCTCAAGTCACCCTGCTCCCCTAGAGGCAGAGGTGTTAACACTTCCTCTGTAGACCCAGTTCCCCTCATCCCCCTTACACACCCCTATCTTTTTGCAGTTATGAATCACCCTAACTTGTAATTAATTGATACAAAAGACCTAATCCTGAAGGGAGGCAGGATGGTCTTTCTACTGATCTGTGTGCTACACACTGGTGGCTGAAACAAATACGTATTGCCTCACAGTTCTGGAGGCTGAAGTCTCAGCCTAGAGTATTGGCAGTGCAGGGAAGGTGCCTTCTTTTTCTTTCTTTCTTTCTTTTTTTTTTTTTTGAGACAGAGTCTCTACTCTGTCGCCCTGGGTAGGCATCATAGCTCACAGCAACCTCAAACTCTTGGGCTCAAGAGATCCTCTTGCCTCAGCCTCCCAAGCAGCTGGGACCACAGGCACCTGCCACAATGCCTGGCTAGTTTCTATGTTTAGTAGAGATGGAGTCTTGCTTTTGCTCAGGCTGGTCTTGAACTCCTGAGCTCAAGCAATCCACCTGCCTCGGTCTCCTACAGTGCTAGGATTATAGGCGTGAGCCACTGGTGCCCAGCCGGATGTTTCCTTTTGAGTTCTTTCCTTGGCTATAGATTTCCCTCTGTCCTCATGACCTCCTTTTAACTTAATTACCTTTGTAAAGATCCTAACTCTAAATATAGTCTCATTCTGAGGTACTGGGGGTTAGGACTTGAACATGTAAATTATGGTAGGACACATCAGCCATGGCAGTGTCCTTTTCTCCTCTCACGACAATCTCCTCCTGGGTGAGCTAACCCCGAAGTGCCACGAACTGGGGAATCACGCAGTCCAGGTTCAAATTCTGCCTCCCTGACACACTGAGGGAGAAGTATTGGACTTCAGGTTTCAGGGGCTTCATCTCCAGGATGAGACCACCATGCCCACTCTGTGTGGTTGTATAAGGACTAGTATTGCAGGTCAGGTGTCTGGCATGTGCCTGGTGCTCTGTGGTTGGAGCCGTCACTCTCTTGTGTGCTGCAGAAATTCCTGCGTGATGGAAGTATTCTAGATTTGTGTTGCCCAGTGTGGTAGCTGCTAAGCCACATGTAGCTACTGAGCACTTGCAATGTGGCTCATGTGGCTGAGGAACTGAATTTTAATTAATTAAAATCTAAATTTAAGTTATCACATGTAGCTAGTGGCTATAGCAAGGGCGGTGCAGCCTGGTCCACAGGGGCTTTTGGCTTGTCCTAAATGTTCCTGTGTTAGACCCTGCCCTCCTCTGTCCTGGCAATGAAGCCATTCCTTGGCCACATCCTCATGCCAGATGCTTGGGGTGGTTTGGTGGTGTTCACTTGTTTTGCCTCCTGAAGCCTTGCCCAGTATTGTGGGGGCCACAGCAAACTCACTGGCAGGCTGGCTAGCAGCGACTGGGTCTCCAGCGCTCAGAAGGAGACACATGGGCAGCCCTCTCCTGATTTGCCCTTCATAGCAGGGCAGTGAGGTAGACAGCTGTTCCTCCTCCTCTTCTTCCTGCTTATCTCTACAGGCACCTCAGACTCACTGATCTTATCTCCAATGCACTTACCCCTCTTCTGGCCAGTGGAGGGCTGGACCCCACATCCACTATCCTGCACTCCCCATGGAAGACCTGAGTTTATCCCAGTCACCTCTGCCTCCCCTCCAGTGGCTGATCCCTCCTCTCCAAAGTCTCAGCCCACACCTCCATGTCTCTGTCTCTTAGCTCTTGCCAGTAATTCAGGAGTCCACTTGCCCCATTACTTCAGGGCCTGGATCATAGGCCCCAGCCTTGTGACCCAGTCTGGCCCTTAAGAGCTTCCTGTTGTCCTCAGGTTCAGTATAAAAGGCCAACCCCTTACTTGGTTCACAAAGCCCTGTGTGACCTGCCCACCCCCAGGCTCCAATCTGACTGCCATTTTCTTCCAAGCTCCAACTTCCTTTTCTTCTTTCCGGACTCCTGTTCTCTCCGGTCTCCAGGCCTCTGCACGAACCCGGTCTCTCCCTGGAACACGGTTCTCTCCCTACGGATAAGTCCTGTTCTCATCATCCATCTATCTGGTGGCTTTCTCTCCAGGAAGCCTTCCCGGATGGAATTGCGCATCCCTGTTCTGGCCTCCTGGAGGCCCGTCCAAGCACTTTCTTCTTTCTTTCCCGCACTTCTGCACAGGTCCACCCGTCCTCAAACTGCAGATGCGGCAGACACAGCTTGAGGAGGTACTCTCCCGGCCTCCTGGAAGTTACTTAATTCTAATGGGGAAGATTAAAGATTTAAAAACGAGTAAACATAGAAGCAAAAAACGACAAGCTGGGTTCCTGGAAGAAAACAAACCAAAACCAAACCAGGGGACGGGACGAGGGATTCCTACCTCCAGCCACACACCTCGAGTGGGGGCGGGGAGGGCCTCCGTGGGGCGCCGTGTGCGGCTGCGCGCATGGCCGACAGGGGGCGCGGCAGGGAGCAAAGCCGGAGGCCGCCCCGCTCCTGCCCCGCCCCCGCCGGACCCGCCCCGCCCTCACCCCACCCTCACCCCGCCCCCGGGCTCGCCCCGCCCCGCCCCCGCCCGCGGTGCGCGCGCTGGCCCGGCAGCATGGCGGCGGCGGCGGGCGCCCCTCCGCCGGGTCCGCCGCAACCGCCTCCGCCGCCGCCGCCGGAGGAGTCGTCCGACAGCGAGCCAGAGGCGGAGCCCGGCTCTCCGCAGAAGCTCATCCGCAAGGTGTCCACGTCGGGCCAGATCCGTCAGAAGGTGAGCCCACGGCACGATGGCCCGGGCGCGCGCCCCTTACGCCGCGACAGCGCCGGCCGAGGCCCGTGGTTGTGCCGAAGCGGCCGCTCGGGCCGGGCCCGGCCCGGGGTCCCGCGGGCGCCGCTGCCCGGCCGAGCGCGCTCCGCTGCGGTAACGGGCTGGCGTCCCGGACCGAGCGCGACGCCCCCGGGCCGACGGCAGGCGGGCGGCCGGGCCGGCTTGGGGCGCGCAGGTGGGCGCCGGGGCCCCTCCGCGGGGACCGCGCACTGGGGCTAGGGGCGCGCGCAGCGGTGGGCGGCGAGGAAGCCCCGCGCTGCGCTGCGGGTATTGGGAGGAAGGGCAAGCCTAGAGTGGGGGCCTGCGACTGGTCCCGCCGAGCGGGTCAGACTTGGGGTTCCTGGCTGTATCCCGCAGGCTGCGCGCCCTCCCCGGGCCCCCGGTTCTGCATTTCTGAAGAGGACTGGCCGCCGGGTACTCTGAAGACTTACTTGCGGTGCCCTCTGAAGTCCGTTCAGGCCTGGGTGCGGGGCTTCATCTTTTCACTCCTTCGTTCCAAAGGGAAGGGAGGAGCTTTCAGTGTCCGTCTGCCCCTCTCTCCTCGGGCAAGGGGGACCGCGCACCCGCTTGGCACTCAACTCACGTGGAGAACTCCAGACACTAAATATTAGATGCAGAAAGACGCATGTTCTTCTGCAGGAGGAAAGTTGCACCCTTTGTTTTCCCATTGTGGTTAGAGTTGAAAACGGTTTATGGTTTTTGCTACAGGGGAGCCCTCCCCGTTAGAACTCGGCTTCCTCGGGCGGGTGGCTGCACAGGTGGCTGAGAGTAGGTTGTGTCCGTGGGGCAGCCCCGCCAGCTGGCACGACGTTCTCCTCCTGCTGCAGTGCGTTTTTCCTCCAGGGCCGGTCAGGTTCGGTTGGTCCCTTCCCCATGGGAGCCATTTCTTGCTTTCTCTTCTGTCAGCTTCTTTTACCAGTGACGGGAGACCTTAGTCCTAATATGTTCGGACAGGTTTGTTGTAATGTGCTCCAGTTACTCAGCTAATAGGTGTTGAACACCTCCTTTGTTCCAGGCATAACAGTAGTAATCGTAATATTAATGATAGCCATAGCAGGTAACATTTCTTAAGTACTAAGTGACAGGCACTTCTCTTGGGTTGCTTTGTAGCACTTGGCTTGGGTTAGTTCATTCAGTACTGACGATAACCCTATGAATTGGATATTACCATTGTCCTTTTATGGGACTGGAAATTGCAATAGGTTATGTGACTTGTCCCAGGTGTTACAAGTGGTAAATGTGAATCTGGATTTGAACCATGGGCAGGATCTCAACCAAGGTGGAAGTAATTTCTCCACATGCGGTTTCTCAGTCTAGTGGGGAAATAGACACTGGTGCAGGTGACATTACAACATATTAGGTGCTAGCTCAGGGAACAGAGAATTGCCCTATGGTGGTAAAGATGAAGACATTCCCTTTAAGGTAGGATCTTGAGTGATAGAGAGTCTGCCGGACTAAAGATTTGGGCATGCCTGGGAATGCTCAAAAGTTGAGCCAGAAGGTACATCAGGTTGAGTGGAATTAAAGGCTGGAAAGGGGCTGAGGGCAGAGGCCCACGCCCTAGCACTCTGGGAGGCTGAGACCAGCCAGAGCAAGAGCGAGACCCCCCATCTCTACTGGAAATAGAAAAACTAGCTGTGAATCGTGGTGCACGCCTGTGGACCCAGCCGCTTAGGAGGCTGAGACAAGAGGATTGCTTGAGCCAGCCAAGAGTTTGAGGTTGCTGTGAGCTATGACACCAAGGCACACTACCCAGGGTGAGATGCTGTCTCAAAAAAAATAAAAACAACAAAGGCTGGAAAGGTAAGTTTGGGCTGGGTTTTGAAGGCCCAGTTCATTTGAAGGGTTGTCTTTTAGGTCTAGGGCAGGAAGGAACCACAGAGGATTAGTAGAGCCTGGGAGTGGTGGATCTGTTGTGCTTTGGGAAGATCTCCAAGTAGCTCTAAAGAGCAGATAGGAGCTGCTCTCTCTCTCCTGTTGCTCAAACAAGGTGCAGCCTGGATGTTGGGTAGATCATGTGATTTACAAGTGTGATTAAGATCAAGATGGTGTTGAGAAAGATTTGATTCCTCTGAGATTCCAGTGTTAGTCCAAATTTTGTTCTTTAGGAGTTGTTTTGCTTTCTTTATTTTTTCTCCTAAAACAATAGCTGCTGTACCAGCTGTTCTGGTTGAGGAGGAGTGGTGAGTGGAGTGATAAAAATACACCCTGAGGACTTGAGTTTCTGAATACGGTCACATCTGCTGTACAGATAGCTTAGGCTGATTTTCTTTTGGGTTGTTAGAGATTGTTAGGATGTGGGAAATTTGAGGTTTAAAGGGTGTGCAGTAGCTCCACTCCACCTTTTTTTTTTTTTAAAAAGCAGATAAACCATTCATAATTTTGATTTATTGGTACAAAATAGAAATATCCAAAATGACATATGGGTTATCATTCTGAGTCCAAAAGGAAAAACAGAACTCATTTTAAATATTTAAAACAGAGAAATTTAATGTAGGGAAGTGGTCGCACAGGTGATGAAAAGAATTGGGAGGCAAGCTGCAGGCAGTGAGGTGAGCTGGAGATGAAATAGCAAGAAGGAAACCACTGCCACCCCTGGGCTGGAGGGTGAAAGCAGTGATAGGAGAGGGCTTATCAGATTGCAGGGGCAGCCATCACCCACCAGAGTGTAGGAACAGGGGCTCTGTCTGGTGGGGGCTGGAGCTTTGGGAGGGCACAGCTGCTGTAGCAGACATAGGAGTTCTGTTCCCCTCCTGCCTGGGAACCCTGGCCTGCAGGGGTCACCCCCTTCACAATTTGGAATAGAGCAGAAGAACAAAGAACGGATCTGAGGACAAGCTGGTCTGGGACCAGAGCTGTATGCATGTCAAGTATTAAAAACATTAGTCTTCTGCAAGCTAGAGCTGTCTGAATGAAGAAAAGAAGGGGCAGAATATTTTATGACAGTGCTTCTCATATTTTAATGTGCAGACATGTCCTCTGGGGGTCTTGTGAAAAGGATGATTCTGGCTGATTTTGGCCTGGGGTGGAGCCTTAGGATGTGCATTTTCTAACAAGCTCCCAGGAGATGCTGCTGCTGCTACTCCTTGTCCATGGACCACACTTTGAGAAACAAGACCTCATGGCATATGCATGTGTAAAGAAAAGCTTAAAAAATCCCAATACATCTTTAGGTTGTAGGACTTCGAAAGAATGTTCCCCTAAGTCTTTAGCATGCTAAAAATTTTATGTGTATAGATTCAGTATGGCAATCAATCAGTTTAACATTTCATGCATGCCTGATACCTCCATGTTTGAATTCGTTAAAAACTGTCCCCAGACTCGGCGCCTATAGCTCAAGCGGCTAGGGTGCCGGCCATGAACACTGGAGTTGCTGGGTTCGGATCCAGCCCGGGCCTGCCAAACAGTAATGACAACTACCACAAAAACATAGCTGGGTGTTGTGGTGGGCACCTGTAGTCCTAGCTACTTGGGAGGCCGAGGCAAGAGAATTGCTTAAGCCCAAGAATTGGAGGTTGCTGTGAGCTGTGACACCATGGACTTTGCCCAGGATGACTTAGTGAGACTCCATTTCAAAAAAAAAAAAAAAAAAAGAAAGAAAAGAAACTATCTGGCAAACGCATTACTTCATTTGTCTTTCTTTGCCATGGTACACAGTAATGTCTCTATAGGACTATGTAGCTAGAATGGAAAAAAGAAAACGGAGCTTATATATACTGACAAGTAAATTTACTAGCACATCACAAGGTATTTTGAAATTTGAGTAAAGAACAGTGTAATTTTGTGAGGCTATCACAAAATTAAGATAGAGTTTAGGCCAGGTGCTGTGGCTTGTACCTAGTCCTAGCACTGCAGAAAGTGGGGGTAGAAGGATTGCTTGTGCTCACACTGAGCAAAATAGAAAAAATAGAAAAGTAAAATTAGACAGGTGTGGTGGCATGCACCTGTAGTTGCAGTGGGAGGCTGAGGTAGGAGGATCACTTGCTTGAACCTAGGAGCATGGGCTTTCTGTGAGCTATAGTGGTGCCACTGCACTCTAGCCAGGGCAACAGAGTGAGACTTTGTTCCCCCCGCCCCCCAAAAAAGATAGAGTTTAATTAAGTTTCTGAAAACTCAACATTATTTTGGATATGTGCATGAAATTGTTTGTATTCCTGAATTCGAATTAATTTTTTTGAGACAGTCTCACTTTGTCACCTTTGGTAGAGTGTCATGTTGTCACAGCTGACAGCAGCCTCAAACTCATGGGCTCAAGTGATTCTCTTGCCTCAGCCTCCCAAGTACATGGGACTATAGGCGCCCGCCACAACACCTGGCTATTTTTAGAGGCAGGGTCTTGCTCTTGGCTCAGACTGGTCTCAAACCCATGAGCTCAGGCAGTTCACCTGCCTCGGCTTCCCAGAGTGCCTGATTTCAAATTTAAAAAGGTATTTTGTTTTCATTGTGAAATTAAGATTAATAGAAATTAGGTAAAAGGTTTCAGTTGTAAAAAACTTACATCCTTCAACTTTATGAGATATAATTCACATAGCATACAGTTCACTCAGTTGAAGTTTATAGTTCAGTGGCTTTTTATTCTATTCACAGTGGTACATTCATCACCACAATCAATTTTGGAACATTTTCATCACCCTGTTTCCTCCCAACTCCCTCAGCCTTACTCAACCACTGGTCTGCTTTCTGCCTCTGTGTATGTGCTGATTCAGGTCTTTTATACAAATGGACTCATACGCCATGTGGTCTTTTGTGTCTGGCTTCTTTCACTTAGCTTGGTGTTTACAAGAAGGTTCATCTATGTTGCAGGATGTATTGCTGCTTAATTCCTTTTTTATTGCTAGGTAATATTCCATTATATGGATATGGTCCCTTTTATTTACCTTTATCAATTGATGCACATTTGGGTTATTCTACTTTTTGGCTATTCTGAATATTGCCACTGTAAACACTCATGCACGTGTTTTTGTGTGGACATATGTTTCATTTGTCTTGGGTGTATACCCAGAAGTAGAATTGACGGGCCATGTGATAACATGGTGTTTAACTTTTTGAGGAACGGCTACAGTTTTCTCCAAAGCTGCCACACCATTTTACGTTCCTAGCAGTGTATGAAGAGGCTTTCATTTTCTCCACATCCTTGCCAGTCATTATTATCTTTCTTTTTTTTTTCAGTTTTTGGCTGGGGCTGGGTTTGAATCCATCATGTCCAGCATATGGGGCCAGTACCCTACTCCTTTGAGCCACAAGTGCCACCCTATTATCTTTCTTTTTGATTATACCCACCCTAGTAGATGTGAAGTAGTGTAAAGGTTTTTTTTTTTTTTTTTGAGACGGAGCCTCAAGCTATCCCCCCTGGGTAGAGTGCCATGGCATCACGCTCACAGCAACCACCAACTCCTGGGCTCAAGCGAGTATCCTGCCTCAGCCTCCCAAGTAGCTGGGACTACAGGCGCCTTCCACAATGCCTAGCCATGTTTTGGTTGCAGCCATCATTGTTGTTTGGCAGGCCCAGGCTGGGGATTCGAACCCGCCACCTTAGGTGTATGTGGCTGGTGCCTTAGCCGCTTGAGCCACAGGCGCCGAGCCCACATTTTTCTTTAATTAAAGTCATTTGT
>CAUYTI010115868.1:0-22783 GCA_963575145.1 Galago senegalensis
CACCTGTGGTCCCAGCTACTTGGGAGGCGGAAGCAAGAGACTCGCTTGAGCCCAGGAGTTGGAGGTTGCTGTGAGCTGTAATGCCATGGCACTCTACCCAGGGGGACAGCTTGAGGCTCTGTCTCAAAAAAAAAAAAAATAATAATGTTCACATAGGCAATAAAAAAGTACATAATAAAATTTGATATCCATTCAAGATGAATAAAATAACACATACTGTTTTCAAAAGAGGTTGTACTAATTTGCAGTTCATAAACGCTGTACAGGCACCCTGCACTCTGCGTCTGTGCCAGCATCTATTGTGCTTTAACTGTTTAATAATGGCCATTCTGACAGAGTAAGGTGATATTTCACTGTGGTTTTAGTTTGTACTTCTCTGATGATTAGTGATGTGAGATTTCTTCATTCGTTTATTAAACCCTTGTCTATCTTCTTTTGAAAAGCTTCTGTTCACATCTTTGCAAACTTTGTAATGGTAGTAAACTAAGTATATAAGGGACTTCTGTTAATGCTTACACATAATAAAACCTGCTGCAAACATTATTTATAGTTGTGAGGCTTTGAAAATAGTCTCCTTGAAATATGAACCAAGACAGACTTGCTCTTGATTCTCATTGGCATTTTATTAAATGTCATGGCCAATATTTAAGGACAAAAACACAAGTATAATGTTCACAGATTTATAAAGAAAAAACATAATCTGTCATTATTCGGAAATGATATTACTGTTTACATAGAAAATAGCTAATAAGGTATTACACAGAATGAATGGAGAGTTTATTTGTAATCCTACATATCTGTGCAACAACAAATAAAGCTTTCAAAATTTTACAATCATAGAAATTACTATACATAAAATAAATCTAATGCTAGATTCGCAAGCTCTCTACAGAAAAAAAGTGGAAAACTTCCTTAGGAATTGTTTAAAATATACATACATAACTGGATATATTGATGTACTATAGACCTTGTATCCTAAATCTATCATCTCTACCACAACTGATGTACACATCCTGTATAATATCAATCAATATCTAATAATTTTTTGTGTGGAAATTGTCAAGCTGGTTCTAAAATTTTTAGGGAAATGAAAACTTCTAGAATATCTAGGATAGTCCTAGAGAAGGATAAGAAAAATGGGAACCTACTAGACAACAAGAAATTCTATATTCTATAGTTAAATAAGACATTGATATTTTGGCTCACATACTGATTCTAAGATCAATGAAACAGATCTGATATCTCAGAAACAGATGTAGACACTTTGGCTGTTTGCTATGTGACAGAAGTACTGTATAGTCATGGGGAAAGGACATTCACTTCAACATATGATATTGGGAAAATTTGATCTCATACAGAAAGAAAGAAAATAGTTTTTCTTTCTGTATGAGAAAAATGATAAGCAAATTTATAAAATTTGAACAAAATAAAATAAGCAAATTTATAAAATTTGAACAAAATAAAATTTGCAAATGTATGTATTTACAAAAGAGGAGCCTGATAAGCAAGAGGAACAAGTTCTCAATCCCATTAGTCATTAGTGAAATACAGTTTTAAACAACAATGATTTAAAATTGCACACAACAAAGAAGGCAACATTTAAAATTCCAACAAAACTAGTAATTGACAACTAAGTGGAGCAACAGAAATTCTTGCATACTGTTGTTCAGAATCTAAATTGTACAATCATATTGGCAACAGTTTGCCATTGTCTAGGAAAGACAGCTAACATCTCTGTGATCCAGAAATTCTATTTCTATAAATTCTCCGGGATATTGGGCCAAAAATACACATAACTATCTTACTTGTAGTAGCTCCAAATTAGGAATAAATCCAAGTACCTCCAACATTAAATGGCTAATTGTGGCATAGCAATAAAGATGTTACACATTAAGGGCAATTAATGAACTTCAGTGATATGAGTTGACATTGTTGTACTTTAAAAACATAATGGTGGGTTGGTGGCGCCTGTGGCTCAGTGAGTAGGATGCTTGTCCCATATACCGATGGTGGTGGGCTCAAACTCAGCCCTAGCCAAAATGCAACAACAACAACAACAACAAAAGGGTGGCACCTCTGGCTCAGTGAGTAGGGCGCTGGCCCCATATACTGAGGGTGGTGGGTTCAATCCCAACCCAAGCCAAAAGGCAACAAAAAAATAGCCAGGCACAGTGGCAGATGCCTGTAGTCCCAGCTACTCTGGAGGCTGAGGCAAGAGAATCACCTAAGCATAAGAACTGGAGGTTGCTGTGAGCTGTGATGCCACGGCACTCTACCAAGGGCATCAACGTGAGACTCTGTCTCTTACAATATGAAAGTACTTTCTTCATTCTAAAAGTATGAAAGTGTCTGTAGTATTAAAGACAAACAATTTAAAGTTAAATTTAAATTTAACAATTTAAACTTAAAGTCTGTAATTTAAACTTAAATTAGTTTAAGTTAGTCTGACAATCAGTTAATTAGTTTAATTAACAATTAGTCAGTTAATTAGTTAAACCAATTAGTTAGTTTGTTGATTAGTTAAAATAATTAACAATTTGTTGATTAGTTAAACGCATTAAATTAGTTTAAGTTAAACTAATTAACAATTAGTTAATTAACAGTTAAGTTAGTTAAACTAATCAACTGTTAATTAGCATTGAGTTAAGTCAGCTAAACTAATTAACTGTTAGTTTTAGTTAAACTAATTAGTCAATCAGTCAGATAAGCTAATTAAATTAGTTTAAGTCAGTTAAACTAATTTACAATTGGTTAAGATAGTTAAACTAGTTAGTTAGGTGGTTGATTAGTTAAACTAAATCAGAATAAGTTAGTTAAACTGATTAAAAAATAGTTACATTGGTTAAGTTAATTAAACTAATTAACAATTAAGTTAGTTAAGCTAAATTAGTTAGCTATCTAATTAAATAGTTAAAAATGATCAGTTAATTAGCTAGTTAATATAATTAAATTAGTTTATGTTAGTTAAACTAATTGATAATTAGTTAAGTTAGTTACACTAACTTGTTAGTTAATTGGTTAAACTAAATTAGTTTGAGTTAGTTAAATTAATGAAAAATTATTTAAGTTAGTTGAACTAACTTAATAACAATTAGTTAAGTTAGTTAAACTAATTGGTTAGTTAGCTAAAATAATTAAACTAGTTTAAGTTTGTTAAACTTATTAACAATTACTTAGTTAAAATACATTAGCTAATTGGTTAGCTAGTTTAACTATTTAAACAGGTTTAAGTTTAACTAATTGAATTAGTTTGAGTTAGTTATACTGATGAAAAATTAGTTAAGTTAGTTAAAGCAATTAACAATTAGTTAATTAGTTTAACTTAGTTAACAATAACTTAACAATTAGTTAAGTTATTTAAACTAGTTTAGTTAGCTAATTAGTTAGTTGATTAGTTAAACTAGTTAATTAGTTAAATTAATTAACAATTAGTTATGTTAGTTTAACTAGTTTGTTATTTGATTAAACTAATTGAATTAGTTTGAGTTAGTTAAACTGATTAACAATTAATTAACAGTTAGTTTAGTTAAACTAACAATTAGTTAATTACTGGTTAGTTAAGTTAGTTAAACTAATTAAAAATTAGTTAATTAGCTAAACTAATTAGTAATCAGTTAGTTTGTTAAACTAATTAACAATTAGGTTAGTTAAACTAGCTTAGTTAGCTAATTAGTTGATTAATTAAATTAATTAAATTAGTTTACATTAGTTAAACTGATTAAAAATTAGCTAAGTTGGTTAGGTTAGTTAAACTAATCAACAATTAGTTAATTGACAGTCAGTTATGTTTGTTAAACTAAATTAACTGTTAATTAAACTAATTAACAATTAGTTAATTAGTTAAGCTGATTAAATTAGTTTAAGTTAGTCTGACAGACAATTAATTAGTCTTAGTCTGACAATTTAAACTTAAAATTTGTAATTTAAAATTAGCTGATTCTTACAATATGACAGTATGTAATACTTTCTTCATTCTTACAGTATGAAAATGTCTATAATATTATTTCATTTAGGGAAAGCAGGATATGGAGTTATAGTAGTTTATTTAGAATACTTAAACAATAATTAGATATTTTATATATAATCAGTGTTATCTATTTTCTAGATTGGTAGCTGCTGCCTTAATCTGTATCATCATGCATTCTTTTCTCTGCACTTTTTATCCCGAAATCCTTACTGCACCTCACTTATCTTCGCCTCCCAATTTTTCATTTTTTCTACCTCTAGAGTGACCATTTCACACTTGGTCACTTTGCCCTCTCTAATCAGCCTATGTCATTTTATTTCTGCTTTCAGGCATTTCCAGTGATCCCTGAAATGCTTTTATTTGACTTTTTTACCCTCTCCATTTATTGCTCTCGTTTTGTGTTCTTTTCAATTCCAAATACTTGAAGTGTATATTCTTTTCCTTCCATTTCCGTTTAGTTTTTACTTGGCTCACTCTGAATTGTTTTTGTCTGAGGCCACCCATGCAGCGATATACAACGACCTCTTCAAAAGCATCTCCACTACCCTCTTCTCTCCCAAACTTGCTTTGTGTTTGTGCTGCCAACAGCACGGTGAGTCCTCTTTCCCAACACTTAGTTTTTCTCTGTAGGCTCAATATTGACTCAGCATCCTGTCTGACCTATTTTTGTATTCACCCTCAGAATGCTTTATAATTAAAATGAGAAAGCAACTAGTGCTCTATCTTTAAATCTCAACTCTCCGCATCCTGCTTCCTCTCCTGTTTAGTCACACTACCTTTGGAATTCTATCAATTGTGTCTGAGTGATCTATGTGATTCATTTTCTCCATTAAATCTATAGAAAATATATCCATCTAATGCATCTACAAGAAAAATGAAAAGCATTTTGCATTTACATTGTACTTCTTTTATAATCTATATGCAAAGAGTAACTTAACTGTATTTTCCACTTCCTATTTCACCACCCTCCAACTGTGTAAACCGTGAAATTGCTAAGTGAGGTTATATTAATCAGGGTTCAGGCTAATCTTCTTAATTTAGCCAAAAATCAACAATATGCTACAGCAAAAAATTCCAAATACCAGTAGCTTACAGATAACAAAGGTCTCTTTTTCCTCTTCATATACTATATACCCAGAATGGATCAGTTTAAGCCTTGGTCCATACTGTCTTTATCAGATAAAAGATAAAAACCTCTATCTGGAACTATGACATTCTTGGGACACAGAAAAAATGACACAATAACAATCAGCTGGTTTTTAAAGCATCATTCCTGAGATGGTTTTACCCACACTCACTTTTTATTGGCCAGGGCCAGTCATACTGACTTCAATGAACCATGGAATTATAATCCAAACTAAAGTAGTAAAGGACTCTAAAGCAAAAATAACATACAGAAAAGAAGACTTGTTCATCTAACAGTTCTAAATTAAGCAATCTATGCATGGATAATGTCTCTGTGATCCATGATTAATTAGGTTAAAGCTGATTCCATTTTGTTGCCAAATAAAAGCATTTTCATCTTCTTGGTTAAAACCAAGTTGCTGCATCCAGACACCAAACTGTGGAAAGAGGATAGGAAGCTTGGGAAGAACGCATTTTAGGACCTGGTTCTGAAATTGATTCACTATATACCTTTTCATATTTCACTGGTATGAAATTAGTCACAAAATCTTTTTTAAATATTTTATTGAGATTATGATAGAGATTGCACGGAAAGTATACACGTTATGGTGGAGATGTTGTATTTATTACGTTGGATTCCAAACTATCAACATAGCATATCTCCCCATTTCTGGATAGCACCTGATGTTTGGCCACACCTAACTCCCATGGATGGTGAGATGTACCACTCCGCTGTCTTGGAAGAAGAGAATAATTTTGGGGACATTAATATCTCCAGCTTAGTATTCAATGATAAAGTCAGGCCAAATAAAAAGTGCATTTTGTATTAACAAAATGCAAAATTTCAGGACCTATGAATCTGAGTTTTTTTTTAAAGCACATACAATCTTAAAACGTCATGCCAAGCTCATCATTTTAATTTGTATCATGAGATGCTCTTTATTTTAAATGTAATAAATTATTAAGCATAATAGTTCCTTCACTGGTTCCTTTAAGAATTTGCTGATTTTTCTTGGTAACAAAAGATTAAATATAAAAATATAGATTTAATTATATCCACTTTTTTCCAAATTTTTTATTCATTTTTAATATTTGGATACTAAAAATAAATTCAAAATTAAAAAGTAATAAATGTGACTAAAATTGAATTCAGATAATTATCCTATTGTCTTTCTTCTTTCTTCTCCCCAAGGACATTTTCAAATTTCTAACCAGTTATAATGACATAAAGTGCTGTTCTTCCTTTTGTCATATTTGCTAATCCCCTATTTATTGTCGTATTTTTTCTCTTGGACTTTGTATTTTACTTCTTGACTTCCTGATAACTTGAAATAGGTGCTCCTTCCAGTGTCCCAAAACTTCCTTCCTCCAATGCTTATATGCAACTTTATAGTTTATTTTATTAGTCTTTAGGACATCCCAATTTAATACTAAAATGTGTATTATTTTTTCTTTGAGCCTACTAAACAGATACATGGAGTTATTACATAGCTGGATTTTTCATTCCACCTACACCTATAGTAACTCACACAGCTGAGAGAGATACTCAGACCCCACTTTGATGCAAATAGAAATTTATTACACCTGCAGGGGATCATTGCCATAGGAAGCAAGCGACCTCAAATGACAGATTAAATGGGTCTTTATACCCTATTTCTGTGTCACAGCAAGCAGGCAAAGGTGCAGAAGCTGAATCATTGTGGTTAGCCTTGAGCTGGAGGGAATTGTGTAGTACAAGAGGGGGCAGGGGTACGTCAAGCCTCTCCTCCCTATGTACTTTCTTATCTCCAAGTGTTCTTGAAGTTCTTCCCCCTCCCTACACACTCTCTTATCTTCAGGCCTCTTTTCAGACTTCTCCCCCCAACCCTTGAGGGGGCTGGATCTAATGGATTCAAAGGAAGTTTCTTTTTTAAGGGTAAGAGGCTTGGTTATTACACACCCACAAATATGGGAAGTGAGATTTTTGTTTCTAAATTGCCATGTAAATTCACAGTAGAAACTACTAAATTATTTTAACTGGGTCCTATCACTAGACATAAAAGACGCAATAAACAATTCACAAAATGATACTGCCTATTTTTATACCACATCACTTTGTGTATTACTGACAAATGTCCCACAAAGTCAATATTTTGATCCACACATTAGTGTTTTACAGCTATTGACAGACTGTTTGTAGAGAATACAGAGTTGCCTATATCATAAAATTGTGAACTAGAGTCCAAATCAGCATAAAGTCATTTTGACTTTATCAAACAGGCACTGACACATAATTTCCATAGCTGCTCTTCTGACTGCAGCTATGTAAAGTATGAAAATGTTAGAAAATATTTTCTGAAGCCTTTTGTTTCTGACATGCTCCTTTGCTCAGAAAGCAAATTGCAAAGGGGTGACATTAAGGCAGACTTTCTATATTTAATAAGAAATAAAAGGTCCATTGAAAGTAATAAGCTTTTGTAATTTTCTAATCTGATTGCTATAAATGTGTGAATTATTCTGAAAGAGAAAATGATTTAATAAAGGTTTACTGTAGCTGAGAAGGAACAATGAAGGTTGCCAAAAAGTGCTGGAACAGTTCTCATGGTGGCTATTTTGGGGAGTACTCTCCTTATGTAAACTGATATAAATACACTGGTTGCTCTGTAGAAGCAACTAAATGCCAGAGAGTTCGAATTAATATGTAGATGCTGCCTTCCCCTCAAAAACCAGTTAATTTCAGGAATAGTTAACACCCATGCACCCACATTTTGCTCACCTCTAGAGAAGGCCTGAGAAAAGGATAGAATGGGGATCATAAAGGAAAGTAGAATTTATACTTTTGTCTATAGTCCCCCAATTTTTTTTTGATCAAATGTATAAGGAGGCCTGAATTCAAAGGAAATATAGGCAACCTTGAATGCTGAGGGGATAGTAATGGGATACAAATGGTCAGTAACTCCTCTTTAGATGAATTTCTTCAGAAAGCTTAAGGGGATCTCACTAATTCTGAAAATGAGCTAGTAAGACAGCATGCTTGAAAGCTTCTCCTATGTAAATTAGAAATATATGTTATATTTTAAATAAACGGTAACTACTTAGAAAAGATATTTCCAACTAAAAAAGTCAGTATAACTGTTAGTGGCAAAGTTACTAAGAATCAAGCATTAATAACACTGACATTTTCACTGAAAGCTAGCAAATTTTTATCATGTTGATTTTATTTTTAGCACCACTGATGAGCAATTTAGCTGCTTCTGGAACACTTTGGAGTAAAACTATGCAGCAGCAGCACAAACAAAAAAAAAATATGTATTTATTTCCACTGCATGGTTCAGTGCCTAGTCAGATTTTATAGCACTATACAGTTACTTCACATTTTATCTTTCTAGGTGAAATAATGTTTTGTTCCTTTTAGAGAAGTAGATTTTTGTTCAAAATTACGGAGCAGTCCCAATGTTATACTCATCATTAAAAGCATCTCCTGTTCTGTCCCTTTGAATCAATGGATCACTAGCCTCTGCCTTTTGATCTGGGCCCACACAAACCATCACATTTTATCAGCAGTTTTTTTATATTTTAAAGATACTGATAAATAGTATACAAAATAAATGTAAAAATTATTTCAATTTTTTCTATAACATACAAACCTAATTCTTTGATCAAACTTACTTATACGTGTATGTGATTAATTTGTTTTAGTCTGTTGGGGGATAGAAGGTTTAGATTTCTTAGAATTTTCTACATAGTCAAACTATGATGCCAGCTGCTAATAAAGGCTATTTTATGTTTCAGTATGCAAAGTCTTAATATTTTCTTTTATTTTCTTTATCCTGTACTTCTATAATAATTACCTACAGAAAAAAATGGGAAAGACTGAGATTAAGTTCTTGTCACATTCCTACTGGATTCCCAATATTAGCATAGTTGATCATCATTATTATATTTTGTGGTTCAGCGCCTATAGCTCAACCGGCTAAGGCACCAGCCACGTACACCTAAGGTGGCGGGTTCGAATCCCCAGCCCGGACCCGCCAAACAACAATGACGGCAGCAACCAAAAAATAGCCGGGCGTTGTGGCAGGCGCCTGTGGTCCCAGCAACTTGGGAGGCGGAGACAAGAGCCCAGGCGGAGCCCAGGAGTTGGAGGTTGCTGTGAGCTGTAATGCCACGGCACTCTACCCAGGGGGACAGCTTGAGGCTCTGTCTCAAAAAATATATATATATATATATTTTGTTATGTATCTTTATAATATATATATGTTATGTTCTAAAGCTTATATTTCACTAATTTATGTTCTTACCTTTATTTTTCTACCTTTTGTCATTCCATAGGATTGATTATTTTTCTCTAATTTCTTCAGATGGTTGATTAGTTTATTAATTTCTAATGGTTTCCTTATTCTTTTCTAACATAATCATTCACTCCATATGCAAGCCTAACATAACTTCATCCCAAATTCACATATGGTGTCTTTTTACTTTTCAGTTTTAAGTATTTTCCAATTCCCATCAAGTTTTCTATAATGGGCAGGAATATTAAGAAACATATTTCTTAATACTGTATAATATTCTGATGATTATTTTATTTATTTATTTATTTTTTGAGACAGAGTCTCACTATGCCACCCTCAGTAGAGTGCTGTGGCATCACAGCTCACAGCAACCTCAAACTCTTGGGCTTAAGTGATTCTCTTGCCTCAGCCTCCCAAGTAGCTGGGACTATAGGCGCATGCCACAATGCCCAGCTGTATCTCTTGTTTTTTATTTATAAAATTATAATATGACCAAATAGTTTTATAAGATTTAACTTTCAGAGTTCATAAAGTTTTCTCAGTGGTATTGTGTTTATATAGACTATGCAATATTAGAATTTACTTAGAAAAACTTGATGTCTGACATTGTTGAATGAATTTTCCTATAAATGTTCATTATGTCAAGTTTGTTAATTATAATGTTAAACACATATATCCTTATTTTTTAAATTAAGGTGGAATATATAAATTTCCTTCTAATGTAAAACATAATGGAATCATCTTTCTATAATACTTCAGAACTCATGTACATATATATGTGGTGGTATATATATGTGTGTATGCCATTGTCACATATACTACATGGGGTGTTCCAAAAGGGACCTTTAAAGTTGCCATACAGAAATAAAATAGAAAATTGTAGCTATATGTACCTTTATTTATAAGATATTCATTACAAAATTTTGCAAAGAGTTGGCCAACATGTAAAGAGTATTTTGTAAACATTTTATAAAATTTTGTAATGAATATTTTATAAATAAACATACATTTATCTATAATTTCCCATTTTCCCCTAAGTATGTAATTTTAGAGAAGAATTTGAATATAATTATGTATTTAGAAATTTTAAGTTATTGTAAATGCCAACTGCTATTACTCTTTTAAATTATATTTATTGTATTTGGTGATACATAGCTATACTTGTTTTCCATTGCATAAAATCTGATATATATAAGTTACTGTGTGAGTGTATATATGTATATACACACACATACTCAACTCTTAGAGTATATGCTTTAAATTTACATTTTATACATTGTTGCCATTTTTACCAAGTCTTATCTGATATGATGAATTTTATATAGAACACTCTACACTTATTTTTATTGTTCCATATTATTTCCATTGCCATTTGTCTTCATTGATGTTTTTTTTTCTAATTTCTTGATGCCTCATAGTATGCACAAGTATATGTACTTATTATTATTTTAAATTTATTCTTCTATTATTTTGGAATTTATAAATCTTCTTGGATTCTTTAGTGCTTGCCCTTAGAATGCTTTCTCTCCATCACCACTTGCCAAAATCTGTGCTATTGTTGTCACAAGTATTAATTTTTTTTCCTGTGTAACTCTCTATGCTATGATTTTTATTGTTTTATTCTGTTGAATATTTCCAAACTTTCATTTTTCTCACATTGGTAATGGCTATATAGGTTGTTCTTTGTATTTTAAGCTGACAAGTTATCATAAATGGAAGCCCCTCGTACGCTGTTCATATTTAGCTTGTTAAATAAAATGTTGATACATGTGCACAGTATAAAAATGTATACCATGTAATTCATGGCAATCACTACAACAAATAAAATCCTAGCATGTCTACCTTAAGTTCTTTCCAGCTATCAATCTCACTTCCAGAGGATAACGTCTTTGAATATTTTAGTTATTCTTTGGTAATCTCCTTAAATTTCTAAATAATATTTTAAATTTTTCAATTTTCTAAGGAAGAATAGAATTTGTACGCTTATATATCCTCCTAAAATGTGATGTATCTCCTTATCTCCTCCCATACTCTAATTGTCTTCTACTTTTACCTGGTGCCATCTTCTCTGTCCTTGGAATTGATGCAGTTTTATCTAGTCTCCTGGCTAAATAGGTACATCTTTTTCTTTTTTATAGCTTTAACTTCCCCTTTTAGCTTATGTCTTTCTGATTTTCTATGTCTTCACTAGGTCACAGGCAAAGAAAGTATCATATGTAATGCAAAAAAAAAAAAAGAATATATATCATGTATATCATAGAATATGTAGTTGACAGAAAGAATAGTTCTGTAAATTCTGTAAGTGTAACATGGCAGAGGTTAGAAGAAGGTGGAGATTAAGAAGAAGGAAGCTGGGTGGTGCCTGTGGCCCAAAGAAGTGGGGTGCTGGCTTCATATGCCAGAGGTGGCGGATCCAAACCCAGGCCTGGCCAAAAACTACAAAAAAAAAAAAAAAAAAAAAAAGAAGGAAGCTTAAGAGATTGTCAGAAAACTGGATTTTAAAGGGTCTCAGGTCCCATACTGAGCATCTTATAATTTGGCAGTGGAAATAAAATAATTTAACAATGTATAAGTCCATGTTTGTGTTTATCCAAGTTTCAGTTGGGGAATGGATAAGTGATAGCCAAGATGGTTAATAAGTATCTTCATTCACTCTGGATGAATGTTTAAGTTCTAGCTTATAATTTTTATTGATAAACATGTTGTCAGTATCTTGGAAATATAGAGAACATGATTATAAGATTATAAATAATAGAAAATAATGTAGCGAGCTTAAATGTTACATAATGTTTGGGGCTGCAAAAGACAATGGCAGTTCAGCTTCCCTATGCCCAACACACCTTGGACGTGGCAGCATTGGCTCTGTGCTCCAGTGCCTTGTTTCTGAAATACAGACGGTCACTCTGCTCATGTGTTGGTGAGAGTCTGGAAGTGCCATGGCATTAATATGCACTTCAGCGCCATCCATGCACCATTGCAACAGCACCACCCATGGAATTGCTCTATTAATCTTCAGGTCCTGGCTGTTGATCAGGGGTAATTTGAATTGGGTGTTTGAATTGCTCCTCATTTTGACAGTGCATCCTTCACTGGCTGAGTTTCCTTCTGTCTCGAGAATGTCTCTCTTTTAAGTTCTTTGCAGTTTTCAAATAATCTGTTTTCCTTGAATACACTTTTACCATGATCACTTTCTATAGAAAAAAAAAAAAAAAAAACTAAAACAGGGTATTTGAAATTTGGCTGGCTGGGAAGGTCAAAAGCCTATTGTTCTAACTGGGTGATTTAGAAAGAAACTTTATAAAGGTGAACATGACCTCTCTTCTCACTTGTGATTTCATAGATAAGCACAGTAACTTTACTGGTCACTTTGTGTAACAAAAGCATTAAAATGAAATATTTGATTCTGGTACAATTATGTACAATTTAGGGGAAGTGATTAATATCCTCCATTTACATATTCACGGACTGCTCTTCTGTTTGACAAACTTTCATATATTTAGAAGAGTGTTCTAACTCTCATCCAACATGGAAAAGAAGATGCCATCAAATACTTGAGGCAATCTGGGGGCCGGGGAAATATGGAAAAGTGAGAGTTAAGTAAATTATGAAGAAACTCAAGCACTTGTTATAATGATTGGTACACTGTCACTTGGAAATTGAGTAGAAGGTAATTGTCTCTATTATTTTTCAAGATAGGAATCAAATTTAAATAAGTCAGATTTAACAAATTTTAATTTACCAGTTTAAAAAAAGAGCTAAAAATCAATTTGAAATATTTTCCCAGGAAAATGCATCAGACTTTAATGACTGCATACTGGGTAAAGGAAAGCATTTATATTTACCTAAGCAAAATGGTTTTTAATGACTTCATTTGTTCCTTTTTTATGAACCTGTGAAATTGCTATGTAAAAAATTCAAAGAGATACTCCTGGGTGTGATGTTGAGAGGCAATTTCAACACCTATTATAGAACTCCAAATGTAACATAGCCTATTGTGCCTCGCTGCTTAATCACATAATGGTGTTTAGAAATTGTTCATACTGCCTGGCAAAAATGTCTTGCCTACTATTATAGAACATGTATTTTTATTATAATTTTTATGATATAAGAAAACATATCAAGGCACTCAAGAAACAAATGAGTAGCCATAGCAGAATCACCAAAAAAAGCAAGAACTTTATGAACAAAAAGTACACCTTATAAGAATCACTTTTTCATAAAACATTGCCATTGTAACACACACACACATTTTTTTTGCAGTTTTCGGCCAGGGCTGGGTTTGAACCCACCACCTCCAGCATATGGGGCTGCACCCTCCTCCTGAGCCACAGGCGCCACCCCAAGACATGTGTATTTTTTAACTCTGTTATAGAATCATTATCACTGAAGCAAGGCCAGTGAGACTACTGACTGTCGTGTTATAATGTATTTTCAAGCTTCGAAATAAATTGCTAAATTTTTTTGATATCTCAGATATAAACGGCAAATATTTCTTATATCTTATTTGAAAACTATAGAACGACATAATATTTATAGTAAGTTGCCTATATTTGGATATTATGTATGCTTCATATCCTTGATTACTAAAAAATGAAGTTATATATAAATTTTTAAAATGTCTAACCTACAAGATGAAAGCTTGTTATATAGTAATATAAAATTTTTCATGATTTTGTTCATAGGAATAACATAAATCAAAAAATGTCTATAAATCTAGAAATTATTTTTCATTATAGGTTCAAAAATCCTACTAAGTTAGAAAATTGCCCTTCATAAATATAAGCTTAGGTAGTTGCCCTTAACAGAAATATCTGCATTTTCAAAGGTGAAAAGGGGATTTTCTTTCAATGCCTTTAAAATGTCCAAAATTACTCAAGAAGGCCAAACTGTGAAAGCCAGGTGAAAGTTACAGAAATGCATATTTTCACTCAATAAAAACTAACAAATTTTAAAATCTAGATCTTTCTAATACTATTGGAAGTTTCCAGACTAAATCAGAATATCAAAACCCTAAAAAAAAAGAGAGAGAGAGAAGTCATTGAATTTAATTTAAATTTATGTAGTTAGAACAGCAACTTTTCAGTTATTTTTTAATTTTTATCTAAAAATATAAATGAGTTAAGACTTCCAGTTCTAATATTCTAAAATACCTTTCAACTTCAAATGTAGTACATTTCCATTTCAAGAAGTCATCAAACTACACTAAAGAACTTTATCAATATCTTGTTCAGTAGCAAATACGTTATTGATAAATATAAACTATGACCTGGATATATTCTTCTTAAATGATTTGGGGAAGGGCCTTTATATGGTAGATTTTCTAAAATTGCCCTAATTCATTACTTACATTAACAATGTTGCACTATTGTCTTCTAATTTCAGTTGTGGTTAGTATGAAGACTAAGGCTTATCCTTTCCAATGCCCTTTAGGGTGATTTTTCAAATATATATTTTTAAAGAAAATTTTAGTACTTTTCTGGGTCCATTTTGTCCTTCCATAAATGACTGATAAATAGCCTAAATAATTTATAAAAAATAAAATTATTTCTTGCACTCTGGAAGGTGAAAAGTCCAATACCAGGTCACCTACATCCAGTGAGGGTATTTTTGCTGCATCATCCCAGGGCAGAAGACTGGAAGGCAAGTTAGGAAGACAGCAGGAGACAAAGAGGACCAGACACTTCCTTTAAACCACCTCGTCTCTCTGAGCGATAACAGCATTAATCCATTGAAGAGGGCAGCACCTCCACATGCTACTCACCTCTTAATGGTCTCATCTCTAAACACATCATAGTGAGAATTAAATTTCCATATGAGTTTTGGAGGAGACAGTCAACCCATAGCAGAGTTTTAACTTTATATTTGCTGTAAAATGCTGTGCTTTCTCTCCTTTGTCTCATTCTGTTGGTCACTTGATGGACACTTTGAGTTTGGACTCATAACTTGAATTTGCTTGGAACATTTTCCCTCTTGCTTTTGGTTAGCTCTTAAGCCAACTCTGTCTTTAATTTCTCTTTCTGGAAGATAGACATACATTAAAATTTCTGGATCTGACACATATGCTTCTTAACTTTCTACTTTTTGTTTCCTTTTTCTTTTATTTATTGTTACAAGGGAATTATTTAAGTTAGTCTATTCAGTATTTTGTTCTTTTGCTATTTATATCCTGTCTATTGATAATTTTAAGCCAGCAAATTTTTACATATGTTGAATTGTACCATAGAGTGTGAAATCAATAGCAACCATCCCTTTCCTATATTTTTCCAAGCTCATCCCAGTTCCAGATGCAAATATTTTTAAGAACGTGTTTAAAATCTCTCAGTAGTCATTTCAAATCTCCTCCAAATTAAAAAAAAAAATCAAGCTGCTATTTTTTGATTTCCCAAAATTATGTATGGACTTTACATTGAAGTACTGAGTTTACATTTACCACTTTTCTTATTTTCATTTATTTTAATATATTACAAGGGTACAAATGTTTTTATTACATGGTTACACTGTATAAGGTAAAGTCAAGGCTTTCAGTCTGGCTGTCATTGGGATGTTCATTGTACACGACAGATGAATTTTTAACCCTCCCCCTTCTTAGTGTCAGTGTCATTTGTGTCTCTTCGATGTTCATGTTGTCCATCATTTAACTCCCACTTCGCAGAGACAGTATGTGCTGCTTCATTTTCCATTCCTGATATACTTCCGTTAGGAGAACGGTCTCCATTTCAATCCAGGTTGAGGCAAAGGACATCATTGCATTCCTTTTCATGGTCAAGTACTAATCCATGCTATCTATCTATCTAGATGCCCCCCAAAATGAATACACATCTTAAGAAAGGAAAAGGCTGTATTAAAAAAATACTGTAATACTTAAGTAATGTTGACTTCCCCAATTACAGGAGATAAGACATAATAAATGAGATAATAAATCATCTGTATATATTAATTATTATAAGTTTGATACAATTTTTCCTTCTTAAAATGTGTATATATATATAACAATTTATTTATTCATGAACTGATAGACACTTAGCTTGATTGTATATCTATGAAGTTGTGAATTGTGTTGCAAAAATGTTTGATTGCAGGTGTCTTTTTGATAAAATATTCATTTTCCTTTGGGAAGATATCCAGTCACTGGATTGCTAGATTGAATAGTAGGCTTACTTTTAGCTCTTTAAGGAAACTTCATACTGTTTTTCACTATAATCTCACTAGGATACCATTTCTCTCTAAAATGACCTATAGAATCAATGCAATCTACATAGAAACTGCAGTAATATTTATGTAAAAATTGTGAACATGTTTCTAAAATTTATGTAGCGATGTATAGGACTTATAATGGGTAATAGCTGAAAAATAAGAACAATGTTATAAAACTATTACTTAGTTTCAAGTGTTGTTATAAAGTAATCAAGATGGTGTGGTATTAAACATAATTGTTAGAAACTATATACATATTTAATGAGTAAATTTTTTTCAGTGGGTACCAAAAATAGAGCAGGCACAAAATATCACAGAGCATCAGAGGTGGTTTCCCCAGACCACTTATAAATTTAAAGTGGAGAACTTTAAAACCAGTGAGAGATTGTGTAAGTAGGGACAGGGACTTTCTTTCACTAAAACCGTCAGTATATAAATAGATAAATAATTAGCATAATCGTGTCTATCAGCTTAAGTTTGAGTTAAAAACAAAATTTTTATTTTGTACCAATATACATATATATACATGGTCTGATAAAACGCTGTCAGGTCAGCCAGTTACTCTTTAGAACATATTTCTTCCTGATAAGTCAATCACGCATGCTGCCTTCTTGTTATTACTGTTTATAATTCAAACATTGTTGACTATGGCTTCCGTGTATCATTATTTGTCTAATGATTAAGTGAAGTCCTAATAGCATAAGTGAAATATTATCATTCATTTTGCAATCTGTAGACCTCAGGAGTAGATAAATCAATTAAACCTATAGTGTGAGATGATCAGAATGTAATAGATTCCTTCAAGGTCAGTGTCTTTTTTGGCAAATTAGACTTCCTTCACAAAATGTAGATAAATCACTATCTCATAAATACTTAAGGGACTGCTGCAATACAGTATTATCATCAAATTGCTATTTGTGACTGACACTTTTAAGATCTGTGATCATAAGAATATATCTTAATTTAGAAACTTAAACTCTCTAGTCAGCAAAAATAACTAAGGAATTTCCGCAGAGTATACTTATATTCAGTCATACTGAAATAATCATTTAAATTATATGATTTTATAGTAGTGCTATAAATGTAATTGCAAATATTCCTTTAATATATGCAAGACATCTTGCCATAAACTACTAGCAAACATTTATTATGAATATAATACATGTACTAAGATTATGTCAAGAAATAAAAAGCAACTTTACTCTCAAGTAGATTTCTTCTCTAAGAACTTCTTTCTTCAAATATGACTGGACATAGTACAATCAATGCCCACCTAAAATCTGTTTGTCTGTAACAAGCATAACCTATTTTTTTTAGCTGGAGACACAGGGTTGCTTTTTCCATTGATAAAGGAATCAACCACAGCCCTGAGCCCCCCAGGGCCAAGTTAACATCCCTAGCCATGGTATACAGCATACACAATGGATTTCCTCCCTTCCAGCACTCATGAAAAAATGTTTTAAAAGTATCTTATTGTCCACCCCTGCTCTAAACTCAGCAGTCCTGGTTTACTAACTTGGAACACAAAAAAGAGATTAGATCTCCAATTCTTTTTTACCAAGTAGAATCCTCCTCTTCTATACAAATCAGACACTAAAGTTTGGGGAGGTTAACTTGCCAAATACTATGTGATAATGGAAAGAAGATCTATGTCCGACTCAGTCACATAGCTTCTTCCCACCAATGCACTTGGAGATACCACAGAACATTTTTTTCTGTTTCCACTTGAGTTTGAGCACAGTCAGAGTGCCTGACATGGCCAACTGAATGTGAGGTATTTCCATTTGGATGTCCTAAATTGCTTCCAGCTCATCATTTACAAGACTACACTTGTCAGCTGTGCTTTTTTTTTCTTTTTTCTTTTTTTTTTTGAGACAGAGTCTAACTATGTTGCCCTCGGTAGACTGCTGTGGCATCACAGCTCACAGCAACCTCAAACTCTTGGGCTCAAGCCATTCTCTTGCCTCACCCTTTCAAGTAGCTGGGACTACAGGCACTTGCCACAACACCTGGCTATTTTTTTCTTGCAGTTGTCATTATTATTTAGCTGGCCCTGGCTAGGTTCCTACCCACCAGCCTTGGTATATGTGGTTGGTGCTGTAACCACCATCCTAGGGGCACTGAGCCAGCTTTGCTCTTAAGCTTTCTTTTAATATTTTCCATTTCAGTAAAAATGTACTGTTATAAATTTAACCCAAAACCTTAACAAATTCTAGTCTCTTCTTCACATCAGCATCATTTTCCTCCAAAATTGACGTCTTACCAAATGATGGCAGCTCTCTATCTTCATTAGCTTACCAGTCTACCCCCTTGCCGCATTCTCTCAGCCATTGCTTGGGACTGCAGAATGGTTGGGTTGTTTTATAGTGACAGTGATTTTGCTCAAAGGGCCTTGAGAGCAAAGAGGTAGCTCTACAGAGAAAGAAACAGGGTCACACTTGATATTAGAGTTTATGTGTATGCCTGTGTTTTTCTTTTACATCTCACTCCATTGAACTGAAAATGACTATTCCACACACTCACATATATACATAACAGACACACACTGTTAGGACATCAGCATATACTGTTAGGACATCAGCATATAAGGACAAATGACCTTAGAAATGTCTAAGGAATTTCAAATGGGAGGAATGCCACACTCCTTCTGCAAAGTTTTCTTCACTTCTCTGTGTCACTATTCCCTTTGCTTTTGTCACCATCAAGCCACACCTTTCCACCATTAAACATATGGTTTTGTTGCTATGTGGTATCTCTACCTGCATTTTTTATCGAATTGACCTTTCACTTGACCATGACTCCTCAGAGGCGGTGTTGCTGCACAGAGAGATTTCACACATCTTTTTGCTGCCGCCTTGCTTAGCTCCTAAGACGGGGTCTAATGTGCCATTGGTGAGTTTCCTGATAGTGATCAAAAACTTAAATCAAAGAGCTGATGAATTACAGAACATATACTATGGTCAAGAGTAAGTGTAAAGAGTGTGTGGTTAAAGCATCACTCAGAGCAAAATATGGGAGATTATAAGACACAAAGGTCGGCCATTCAATGCCGCACAGATCCATCAGTCCAGGTTACAGGACAGCTTGGAAACTATCTCACTATTGAGGGTCTCCACAGTGACCAGTGAGAAATCTGCGCAGCTAGCACAGACGCCTCCCTGGTTCCGTCCCTCCGGGATGCCATGCTCTTCAATATGCTCAGGGACTATTGAGAGGAGCAGATATGTTTAATTATTGAAACTTTTCCCTGGCAGTTTTAGTTCATTGTTACCAGATCACGTATTAAATCATAGTGCATGTAGGCAAATAATTGATTTCTCTAAGTTATCTGTGGAAAGAAAGTAAAAATTGTGAGGACGAGAAAATATATGGACTGGTGACTCTTATTTTTGTAAGGCAATAAGATTTGTGCAGAATTATGTTGGTTTGATGATTTGAATAGCTGGGCACAAGAAATAATTACAAAAGCAGTGTCTGATTGTGGTATTTAAGTAATGACATGTAGGGTTCTTAAAGAAATTAGAAGTAGAGTAACTAATATTAAAATTTATCTTCAACTTCCTCCTCCACTGCAACAGAAAACCCACTTCAGTGTGGTTTACCAAAAGAACTATATAATCTAATAATATCAGTTATTTAATCCCTGTGGAGAATTTAATGAGACTATACACAGATAAATACCCAATGACAAAAGTACTTTCAATGAGATGGCAATTTATTTTTCCTTAAAGCACAAATAAAGTATACCAACATTTAAAAACTGAGTCCAAAAGTGTTAAACATGAAAATTCCTAAAGAGTGCAGGTACATAGATACATACACACATAGACATACTGTGAATTTCTCTGAAATTCAATCTGTGTTCAATTATTCTGTTTGATTTTTTTTTTTTGAGACAGAGTCTCACTATGTCACCCTCAGTAGAGTGCTGTGACATCACAGCTCACAGCAACCTCTAACTCTTGGGCTTAAGCAGTTCTCTTGCCTCATCCTCCCAAGTAGCTGGGATGACAGGTGCCTGCCACAATGCCCAGCTGTTTTTTGTTTTAGTTCTCATTGCTGTTTAGCAGAACTGGGCCAAATTCGAACCCACCTGCCCTGGTGTATATGGTGGGCACCCTAACCACTGAGCTACAGGTGCCAAGCCTGTCCGTTTGATTTTTGTAGCTAAGGAACCACGTGGGGAAAAAATTACTGACCTGACAAATATTATGGTGTAATGGGGAAAGGAGTGATTCAAAGTTAGATAGACACCAAAGCCTGTCTCAACCCCCTTTCTGCTCTTCTTCAACCATATGACCATAGACAAACCACTTAGGACACTCATTCCCAATTTAATCCTGTACAAAATACAGAAAATAGGAGCACATGAAAATAATTAGCATAGGAAATTCCATAAAGAAGACTCAGGTTCAATTTTATGGCCTCTCTAGTCTTTTCTGATTATAATATTATTTTTCAATGAATAACATAAATGTGTTAAAATTTTCTCTATTCTGTCCCACACCCACAAAAATATCTAATTCATAGTAAGTGGACTGAAGGGATAAGAAGAGAGTTTTAACCAAGAGTCTATTCTTGATATTTGATTGTTGACAACTTTCACACTGCACTTTCTGTCTCCCTGCTGTTCCACAACTAGACAAAGTGACAAGACAGCCTGGGAGCTCCCTCCTTTAGCACCATGGGGAAGTTCAGGCTGTGCAAGCCCAGCCAGGCTGTGAGAAGCCTCACCCAGTCCCACTTGTAGCCACCATAAAACCCTGAGCCAGTTGCTGCTGCTTATTTTTTCTCTCTCAAACCATTTGTGGTCCTGCCTGGAAGCAGACTCTCCTCTATGAAGAAAGACTCAGTATGTGAGTTAGAAACATTTGACATCCTCTTTGTTTGAATTTTGTATCATCAGTTTCAACATCGAAGCCAATAGGGTGGAGAGGTTCATGGCATAGGGACAGCCACATCAGTCAGTCGCCAGTGACTCTGGAGGCGTTTCCTCTCCAGCTTCAGCTTCCTAACTGTTTCTGTTGCCTGATGGCTAGCATGCACTCTGAGTTGTTGCCTGCTGACAAGCTTAGATTTTTTAATGTGCTGTATTTTGAGTTTTATGGCACCTCTGTTACAGCTTGAGTCAGCCAGTTTCAAGCATTTAGGGACAAGAATATGGAATTGAGTCCCTCTTTAAAGTGACATTGATGTGTCCCATTCCTGAACTGTGTCTTTTGGGTTTAATCATGAATTCCAGCATAAGCTATGACTGACACTATGCAAAGTATGACAAATAGTACCAGGTACCTACTAGTTCTGTGTATCAGTGAGGCATTGATGAACATCTGCAGAGTTTTAGGGGAATATATAATACTTTGGGCCAACTGGGGGACACTTGTATGGGGGAGGAACAATCCCCATGCAGAGAGCTGACATCATACTCCTCCAGTGGATGGCTCCCTGGGACCCTATAAAATGAGTTTGGTGATGCTGCTACTTGTATCTCTGCTGCAACAAAGATCCAGATCCTCTAAGCTACAGAGGAAAACCCATCCCACCCCTAAAATTACTGCCCAGCCCAGGGGTTATTTCAAACTTGATTTAAGCTCGGGATCCTCAAATATAATAAAACAATCATTGTCACAGAAAAGGCTCCTAAACACCTAATGATGTTGATCCTAACCTGTGACTCTTTGGAGGAAGAAACTTATAAACATGAGAAAGGAAATAAGGGCTCCCACCCAATTTACTCCTGTAACTACCAAAGAAAAGAGAAAAGGTTGAAAGAAAAAAGGAAAGGAAGAAAGAGAAAGGAGGGAGGGAAAGAGGGATGAAATAAGGAATGAAGGAACGAAGGGAGTGAACAAGGGAGGGGAGAGGAAGAAAGAAAAAGAGAAAGGAAGACGTCAGGACTCCAGAGGAAGGACAAACAACGGCAAACACGAAAACGAGTCCACAGTGTCACCTAATTGGTTTTCACACGTTTATTAAAAGAATTTATAGGGCTCGGCCCCTATGGCTTAACCGGCTAAAGCGCCAGCCACATACACTTAAGGTAGCGGGTTCGAATCCCCAGCCCGGACCCGCCAAACAACAATGACGGCTGCAACCAAAAAATAGCCCGGCGTTGTGGCGGGCGCCTGTGGTCCCAGCTACTTGGTAGGTGGAGGCAAGAGACTCGCTTGAGCCCAGGAGTTGGAGGTTGCTGTGAGCTGTAATGCCACGGCACTCTACCCAGGGG
>CAUYTI010115869.1:0-13956 GCA_963575145.1 Galago senegalensis
GGTCCAGGCACACATTCACAGCTGTTACTTTATTTCCCAAGGACTCAGACCATTTTAAACTGTTATCTTATTTTGGTTCAGGGGTGCGTGCAAAGCCTCAGAAAGGGTATAATTACCCCAGTTTACAGATGAGGAAACCAACGCTCAAAATGCTGAGTAGACAGATGTCCTGGTGGCATGATGGGTCCTGAGTCTCCTCTAGGGTCATCTTAGGTGACTTTTCCTCTCTAGATCTCAGTGTCCCCAACTGAGAAAAGGGCGGGGGGGGGCGGGGAGATCTCCAAGTTTAGGTGGTTACGGAGCCATGTCTGAAACTCCAAATCTCATGCTCCCTTCTCGCGCACGGTCCCAGCAGGGCCAAGCGGGGCGGAGAGGTTAGCACAGGCCTCAAGTCCCAGCCCCTTTTCTTCTTCACCCGCCCTCAGACCAAGGATTTCATCTTCTCTGAGCTGCTGGCCAACCTGTACTCGTGCGGGGACCAGAACACACTGATGGAAGAGTCAGCCGAGCAGGCACAGCGGCGCGACGAGATGCTGCGCATGTACCACGCTCTGAAGGAGGCGCTCGGCATCATCGGCGACATCAACACGACCACCGTCAGCACGCCCATGCCCCCGCCTGTGGACGACTCCTGGCTGCAGGTGCAGAGCGTACCGGCCGGACGCAGGTACCAGGGCCGGTCCCCACGGCCCCAAAGCCCCCCAACCCGGGGCCCGCGGAAGGAGTGCCGGGACCGGGCAGTGGCGCGCCCGTGTCACCCGGGCGGCTCCCACCTGGAGCGAGGGGCGGGGTTTAGAGAGGAAGGGGAGGGGCTTTTGCGGGGCGGGGCTTGCCGTGGAGCGCTGGCTGCGGGGCGGGGTGAAGCTGTAAGGTTGGCGCCGCTGGGGGCGGGGCTTAATACCGGCGACTACAACCTAGGGGCGCGGCGAGGAGGGGCTTGCCTGCATGGGCGTGGCCGGCACAGGGCTGGGGGTGGGGCCTCAGGCTGGGGCGGATCCGCTCATCTTTCTCTTTTGCTTGTGCCCGGTTCCTTGTCGCCCGCAGGTCGCCCACGTCCAGCCCCACGCCGCAGCGCCGAGCCCCCGCCGTGCCCCCAGCCCGGCCCGGGTCGCGGGGCCCTGCTCCTGGGCCTCCGCCTGCTGGGTCCGCCCTGGGGGGGGCGCCCCCCGTGCCCTCCAGGCCGGGGGCTTCCCCTGACCCCTTCGGCCCTCCCCCCCAGGTGCCCTCGCGCCCTAACCGCGCCCCGCCCGGGGTCCCCAGGTGAGTAGGGGCCGAATGCGGCGGGAGAGGCCGCCGGGCGGGCGTGGCTGAGAGAGGGTGGGGCCGGATGCTAGAGCACCGGACTTGGCCCCCAGAACCGGCCCTCTCCATCCCAGGCACTCTGACCATGGGTGCCAGAGTCACAGACATGTGGCCGAGGGCTGGTGGAGCCTGCTCCCCAGGGAGCGCTGAGTCCCGGAGGTGGTCTTTTCTGGGGAGAGGGTCTGTGGGGCTTCTTAGGCCCACTTGCCCCCTTCTCTCCAGCACTTGCATGGCGCTTTTTAAAAACTCTTAGCCTCCACATACTGCATTCCTCCTCTCTGCTTTTCGGACTCCTCCATTCTCCATTCTGTCTTCAATGCCTTTCACACCCCCTGGGGAGCCTACCTGGGGTCTGAAGGTCTGCAGCCAGATTCCCCCTGGATGTGTGGATTTCATTCAGTTACACTCAGGACTACCCTGATGTAACTACCCCCACTTCCCAGTCCAGACTCTTGAGCTGTCCCAGGGAGTATCCAGACACTGGCCTGCAGGAAGAGGCCAGGCTGGAACTGTGTGACCAATAAGATGTGTGATGTGTGTGTGGGCGTGCACACGGGTGTGAAAGTGTAAGAATGGCACCCAGGCACGGGATAGGACAGAGAGTAGCTGGGGAAAAGTTCTGAGAACCATGGGTAATCTGATGACTTTGTTCCTTCCCCCTGCCCCTGGCCCTACCTGGGCTGGACCACCATAATGGGGACTGGAGCCAGGGCAGGAGCAAGTGAAGGCTGCCCCCATTCCCAGAGATTCCCAGGGAAAAGGCTTCTATTTCATTCTTTGGCTTTATCCTTTTGATCCACGACCTTCTTTCAAGGAAGCTTACTCTGTTATCTAACTCATTTTGTCCTGTTTCCACTGGCCATGGATCTCTGAGGAAGAACACATCAGAACAAGAACATCTGTTTGTTTCCAGATGGCTGGAGGGTAGGGCTGTGGGTCTAGCCTCCATAAACCAAAACTAACCAGGCATGGGGCTTGCTCTATGGTGATCTGATGACCAAAGCAGCTGAGTAAAGGCAGGCAGCATGGTATTGGGCAAGAGCATTGGACTGAGAATCTAAAGATGCTGGTTCACCCAGGGCATTTAGGCAAGTTATTTTTCCTCCTAGAGTTTCACTTTCCCTTCTCCCAAATAACATTCTGTCTTTCTTCCCGGGTTGGTGTGGGAATCAAGGGAGACAGTGGCTATAGGGATGTTGTGTTAACTGCAAATGTGACTAGAGAAGCACTCTGCTAACTGCTAATGTGATTTAGACTCTTAAGGATATTATTCAACATGCCCAAGTCTATGGTGAGATATAGAACCATAAGACCTGGTACCTGCTCTAACTTCAGTCTTGCTAACACATGGGAAACATTTTTTTTTTTTTTTTTGAGACAGAGTCTTACTATGTTGCCCTCGGAGAGTCTTACTATATTGCCCTCGGTAGAGTGCCATGGTGTCTCAACTCACAGCAACCTTGAACTCTTGTCTATGGTGAGGTATAGAACCATAAGACCTGGTACCTGCTCTAACTTCAGTCTTGCTAACACATGGGAAACTTTTTTTTTTTTTGAGACAGAGTCTTACTATGTTGCCCTTGGTAGAGTGCCATGGTGTCTCAACTCACAGCAACCTTGAACTCTTGGACTCAAGCAATTCTCTTGACTCAGCCTCCCAAGTAGCTAGGACTAAAGGCGCCTGCCCCAACGCCCAGCTATTTTTTTTCTTTTTTGTTTGGCAGGCGTGGGCCAGGTCTGAACCCACCAGCCCTGGTGCATGTGGCTGGTACCCTAACCACTGAGCTACAGGCACCAAGCCATACACGTGGGAAACATTTAGCAAGTTATGGCCCTGTCTTAGGGAAGAGAGCAGTCTTTTTCTTTTTTTTTTTTTTTTGAGATGAGCCTCAAGCTCTCCCCCTGGGTAGAATGCCATGGCATCACAGCTCATAGCAACCTCCAACTCCTGGGCTCATGCAAGTCTCCTGCCTTAGCCTCCCAAGTAGCTGGGACTACAGGCGCCCGCCACAATGCCCAACTATTTTTTGGTTGCAGCCATCATTGTTTGATGGGCCCGGGCTGGGGATTCGAACCCGCCACCTTAGGTGTATGTGGCTGGTGCCTTAGCTGCTTGAGCCACAGGCGCCGAGCTGAAGAGAGCAGTCTTAAGGAGCTTCTTCAGGGCTCCTTGTCTTCAATGAGTTCTAGGATGGACATGATTGAGATAAGGCTCAGGTGGACAGGATTCAGGAGGGCATGTGGGTAGTGGGCTGCAGTGTAGGCAAAAGAGTAGTGTAGGCTGCACTGAGGAGAGCCGCCAGCCAGAGCAGGGTGGAAATGGAATGGGGAAGAGTTCCGTTGGTAGAGTGAGGCAGCTTTTAAAGCCCGCAGAAGAGTTTGACTTGTTGGAGCTCAATGCTGCAGGTATAGAGAGTCATGGAATGCTCTTGGGCAGAGAAATGACAGCTGGACCCTAGTAAGCAAGGGCTGTTTCTATGAAGCAACACGTGTGGTCCTCTGAGCACGCCAGCCATGAGTGTGCAGGGAGCTGGTGCAAATGCCTCTGTGTGCGGGAGAGCTTCTGTGTTGTGACTCAGCCCACGCGTGTGCTTCAGTGTGCTGAGTGGCTGCATGCCCCAGATCCGTGCTGCACGTGCCAGCCAGTGAGGGTGCGGGGCACTGGGAGGTGCAAGGGAGGAAGGTGTATGTGTGTTGTTTGTGAGCATGTGTGTTAGTGTGTGCATGCGGGGCCGTGGGGCCTCACAGCATGTGTGTGCACGCCCAGGCGTGTGTGTGCGCGCGTATCCCCCACCCCCAGGCCTGCCCCACCCGTGCGTGTGAACTGCCATGTTGATTTCGTGCTGTCTTTCAGAATCACTATCAGTGACCCCTGAGGAGCGTCAGCCATGGTAGGTACATGCCTCTCTGCTTGCTGCATGAATGGTGTGTTGCCCCGCTGCACCAGCTCCACACTGGGGGGCACAGCCGGACCTCAGAGCCAGGCTCCCGCCCCTCCCTTCTGCAGCTCCAGACTTCTTCTTTCTTCTCTATGTCCTCATGCCAGCTGGCTCTCTCCTCCCTTCCCAGTGAGCCTCGGGACTCAGTGCCACTACCCAAGGCCTCCATGGCTGAGCCAAGGGGCTCTTGGGACAGGCTCCGCACCCAAGCTGCCAGACATAGGTGCTCTCTAGAGCTGTCAGAGAGGACAGGGAACTTGTGGTTTATGGATGAGGCAGGACTCAGAAGCGACCAGAGGCCTTTGAACTTTATCTCAGGCATGTTGCACTGGTTGCCCAGTCTGAGCCATGCTGCTGGGGCAGGGACACAGCTCTGGACCTGGGTGATCTGGTAGAGCAGGGGACATGGTCAGGGTCCTGCCCTCTCAATCAGCCTGGCCATCATCAGTGATCGGGGGCAGAGGCTCTGGTTGAGAATTTCTGAAAGCCTGGGAGGATAGTCCTGTTCACACTGTCAGCTCATGCAACAGCTCACAGGCGAGACAGGGACATACCCCCTTTCCTACCTCATCAGTGTTACACATACTCATGTGTGACTGAAGATGGTGTCTTTGGCCCCAGTTGAAGCACCATAGCCAGGCCTCGAGCTCACCCACCTTGACCTGTTACTCTTCAGGCTGACCCACACTCTCTAGCAAGGGACAAGTGTCTGCTGGCCTGTGAACCCAGCCGCCACTCTTTTCTGGCCACTGACTCTCACTCTTCTGCTTTTCCCAGCAGGAAGGGCCCAGCCTCACCTACGCGACCTGCAGTCCCCCGACCAGCTGAGGCTCCCCTCTTAGACTTATAAGTCTGTGGCCACTGGCATCCGGCTACCTGCCCTCCCTTCCTCTCCCGGAGTCCTGTCAGAGGGCCCCTAGGTTTTCTTACTGCCCAGAGGGGCCTCCAGCCCTTCCTCCAGCCATCTCTGTTAGCTTCACCCTCCTGGTTCAAGCAGTCTTCTTTCTCCATTGGGCCTGGTGGCTGTGTGTAGGGCTCCCTAAAGGTAGAGGTGGCCCTGGGCCAGGGGGTTGGAAGACAGGGTGACCAGAGAAGAGGGAAGCCCAAAGGGGCTGAGCATGAGTGTGGAACTGTGGGTGCACTGCCTGAGTGATGTGTGAGAGGCTAGTGTGCATGGTGGGGGCCCCTTCCAGGTATCTATGAAGCTCTGGCCCACGACTCCTGTGCCTCCCTCCATCTTCCCCTTCCTCCCTATTCCAGTCTGGCCCCTCTTTCCCAGGAACTTCGCCCACACACCCACCCCTGCATCTTTCCCCCATCCCTTCCCTCCACTGCCTGGCAGCAAGACTGGGCAGCTGTGCTTGCCTTACCAGCTCTCTCCTTGCTTTCTCTCCTGTTTTCTCTTTGCTTTCTCTCCAACTGCCAGCCGATCGGGTCAGGCAAGTCCATCCCGTCCTGAGAGCCCCAGGCCCCCCTTCGAACTCTAACCAGATCCCTCCTCTTCCTCGGAGACCTCCCTTTCCAAGCCTGCCTGGACGGCTGTTCTGTGACTTACCCAGCCCCAAAGCCGCCTCCTTCATCTGTGACTTAGTCTGTTGTAGTGGTGAGCTGACACATCCAGGTGTGATGCTGGTGAAAACTTGTGCCCCTCTGTGGTATCGCTCCTGCCGTTCTATAAATATCTATAAATATTCATACATATATATACATATATATGGCTGACAGCCTCGCCTCTAGTGCTGGCAATCAATCACCGTGCTGTCCTTGTGGAGTCTCGTGGCCCAACTATCAGGGAACGCTGTCCCCTGACATCCTGGCTTCAAAGTGTGCCACCGCCAGTGAGCCTTCCTGTCATGTCCGGCCCCTGGACTGCCAGTCCTCCCACCCCTCCCCTGGAAGCATGGGGGTGCTATCCAGGCTGCCGTGTGGTCTGATGCTACCAGTCTTGCTGTCTCTCAGCTGAGAATAAAACCCACTTCTGGATGACGGCAACATTGTGTCCTCTGCTGGTTTGTGTCTTCTCTGGAGCTCAGTGGGAAGTGAAAATTTTTTAAACATTAGGGAAAAGGGATGGGGAAGGGCCCAGGCATTGCTACGGTGCTATCCAGAGTGATGAAGAGGCCACATCCTTCGCAGGGCCTCCTTGGAAAGCACCTGGAGCTTAGCTCATCTCCATCCTGTGAACCCCACCCTGGCCACTGGGGAACAGGACCATGAACTCAGGGAGAATGACACAGGGATGAGACTGGTTCCCCAGAGGGAAGAACAGGCCACCAGGCCCACACAGGGAAATGGAGGCTTCCTGGACTAGAAGTCAGCACCCCAGGGCAGCCTGTTGTCCCTCCCACTGTTAGGTCAGGCTCCTGCTTCCCATACCCACTATAGCAGTCCCCCTAGAATCTTCTAGGCTTTACCAAGCAGTACCCTAGTGACTGGCCTTGAAGGTCCCCCAAAGTCCCCACTCTAGTGCTCTGAACAACCAGAAGTCTGCCCTCTGCTGCCTGCTCAGTGGCACAGATCCCAGGACCCAATGACAGAAAAAGGAACACAGAGCAGTATGGCTAAATCCATTTATTCCGAAATAAGTGAGATAAACAGGAGCCGCATCACCAGGGTGCCACAACCACCTCCCCACAGCCTTCCTCTCTACTATAATATCAATAAATAAGTTTCCCAGCCCGAAATAATTATTAGAAACTCCTCCCCATTTTTTTAAAGGTCATCATAGTTCCAGACCCCTTCCCCATCTGCCAGCTCCAACCTCTGGTATGACATGGAGTGGCCCCCAGATATACAAAATACTACACAGATACAATATATACAGGCCTATGTCCTGGCCAGGCTGAGTTAGGCCCGGCCCAGCCCAGCAAAGCTGGACAGGGCGCTGCCCCACTGTCCTGCCCCAAATCCCTCTTAGAGAGGATAGATGGCCTGAGGGAAGGACTACTTTGGGGTAAGGGGGCACTAAAGAGCCCTTTCTTGTCCCCAGAGGCAGCTTCCTTAAAAAAAAGAAAATAAATTTATAAGCCTCTGGCTTTGATTTCTCTACAGCAAAATAATTAAAAAATTTTTTTTCAATCCATCTAAGAACGGAAATAACCCAATTTCTTTTTTTTTTAGTCCAGCTAAGGAGGTCACTTGGAAATAATCCAAAAATAATTTTTTTAAAAAAAGTCATCTTAGCTTTAGATTTGCCCATTTGCCAGCGCTAAGCTCCAGTAAGATACAGGGGCGGCCCTACCCCCGGATATACAAAATATTACATAGATACAATATATACAGGCCTGTGTCCCAGCTGGGCTACATCAGCTCCAGTGGAGCAAAGCTGGACAGGGCTGTGCCCTGCTGTCCTGCTCCAAGTCCCTCTGAGAAAGGATAGATGCCCCTGAGGGAAAGACTTCTGAAGGAGGAAGAGGGGGATAAGGAGGCTACCTGGGAGCCCTTGCTTCCCAGAAAACAGCCTTCTTAAAAAAATAAAATTATGAGGCTGTCTCATTTTTCTATAATGAAATATTACCCTCCAATTTTTTTAAAGGGAAATTTTTTTTTCTATTTCTGTTATACAAATTTTTCTCCCCCACTTTTTTTTTTTTATCCAGCTATGATGGGAAATAATCTAAACATTTTTTTGAATATAGCTAAGGGATGTAATGTAATTTTTTTCCTTATCCTAAGGAAAATAATCTAATTTTTAAAATCCAGTTTAGCACGAATATAAAGAAAAAAAAATTTTTATCTAGCTAAGAAAAACAATCTAAATTTATTTTTAAATCAAATTGAGAAAGTACATAATTATTTTCTTCTTTTACCTTTTTTTTTGAGACAGAGTCTCAGTATGTCACCCTTGGTAGAGTGCTGTGCTGTCACATCTCACAGCAACCTCAAACTCTTTGAGCTTAAGCAGTTCTTTTGCCTCAGCCTCTCAAGTAGCTGGGACTACAGGCACCAGCCACAATGTCTGGCTATTTTTTTGTTGTAGTTGCCATTGTTGTTTGGCAGGCGGGGGGGTGGGGGGTGTTCGAACCCATCAGCCTTGGTGTATGTGGCCAGTGGCCTAGCTGCTGAGCTACAGGTGCCAAGCCACCATTTTTAGTTTTTTCCTATTTTTTCTACCCCCCACTAATTTTTTTATGCAGTTAAGGAGGAAAAAAATTGAATTATTTCCAGTCATAGCTGGATTTTAAGAAACTTTATTTTTTGGGCAGTGCCTGTGGCTTAGTGAATAGGGCGCTGGCCCCATATACCCAGGATGGCAGGTTCAAACACAGCCCCAGCCGAACTGCAACTAAAAAATAGCCAGGCATTGTGTTGGGTGCCTGTAGTCCCAGCTACTCAGGAGGCTGAGGCAAGAGAATCCCAAGTCCAGGAGTTGGAGGTTGCTCTGAGCTATGTGATGCCATGGCACTCTACCAGGGGCATCAAAGTGAGACTCAGTCTCTACAAAAAAAAAAAAAAAAAAAAAAAAACTTTATTTTTCTTCTTAGGAGGATAAAAAATGATTGGATCATAATCCTATATAAGTCCCTTCTTAACTGGTTAAAAAAGTTTTAGATTATTTGTCTTCATAGATAGATAAAATAAATTTGGATTATTTTCCCTCTTGGTAGATAAAAAAATTTTAGATTATTCAGCCAAAAGGGAAATAATCTAATTTTATTATCCATCAGAGAAAGGAAATAATCTAAAAATATTTTTTCTCTAGCTAATAAGGGAAAAAATCCAATTTATTTCATCTAGGTAAGAGAAATAATTTAATTTTTTAAATTCAACTATGAAGGGGTATAAGCCAATTTTTTAAATCCTGCTAACAAGGAAAATAATTTTAATCTAGCTAAAAATGGAAATAATCCAAAATTTGGTTTTGTTTTTCAAATTTTCTTCCTCCCCACCCAAATTTCCACATTGTATAATCCAGCTGAGAAAGGAAATATTTTTTTTCTTTTTAAAAAAGTTTTCTTCCCCACCCCTGAATTTTTTTTTTTTTTTGTAAACACCCCTGAATTATTTTTAATCCAGCTGGGGGAGATAAAATTTTTTTGTTCTATTTCTTTTCTTCCTGCCTCCAAAATTTTTTAATCCAGCTACAATGATAAATAATCCCCCCCAAAAATTTTAAATCCACTTCAACAGGGATGTAATTCAAATTTTTTTCTTATCCTGCTAAGGGAAATAATCAAACTTTTTAAAACTCTAGTTAAGCAGGAATATAATTTAAAAAAATTTTTCCTCTCTAGCTAAGAAGGAAAATAATCTAAATTTTTGTTTAATGTAAGGAAATAATCCAATTTAAAAAATCCAACTAAGAAGAAAAATAATGTAAATTTATTTTTAAAACAAACTAAGAGGCTAGGCCCAGTGGCTCATGCCTAAAATCCTAGTACTCTCAGAGGCCAAGGCAGAAGGATCCCTTGAACTCAAGAGTTTGAGGCCAGCTTCAGCAAAAGCAAGACCCTGTCTCTATTAGAAAAAATTAGCAGAGTGTTGCAGCAGGCGCCTATAGCTCAACATCCTGAGCTCCTGCTCAGGACCACTTGACCCAGGAGTTTGAGGTTGCTGTGGGCAAGGCTGACACCAACCCACTCTTAAAACTGCCTAAAAAAAAAAAAAAAAAAAAAAAAAAATCTGGCTAAGGAAAATAAATTTTTTTATTTTTTTACATTGTTTTCTCTCCCTTTAAATATTTTTTTGTATCCAGTTAAGAAGGGAAATAATCAAAATTTATTTTTAAATCCGGCTAAGATAGGAAATAAATTTTGGGTTTTTCCTTTTTTTCTCCTACTCCTCATTTTTTACATTCAGTTATGATGGGAAATAACCTAAATTTGTTTTTTATCCTGCTATGATCAGAAATAATCCAAAAAAATTTTTAATCTATCTAAGCAGGGATGTAATACAGATTTTTTTATCCTGCTAAGGAAAATAATCTAAATCTTTTTTTACTCTAGTTAAGCAGGAATATAATCCAGAAAGTATTTTTCATCCAGCTAAGAAAAAAAAAAATTCTAAAAAAAATTTTTTTAAATCTAAGGAAAAATCTAATTTTTTAATCTAACTAAGGGAAATAATCTCAATTTATTTTTATAAAAAAGTAGTCAAGCATTGTGGCAAGTGCCAGTAATGCCAGCTACTGAGGAGGCTGAGGCAGGCAAGAAGATCACCTGAGCCCAAAAGATTGAGGTTGCTGTGAGCTGTGATGATGCCACAGCACTCTAACCCACGCAATAGAGTGAGACTCTATCTCAAAAAAATAAAATAATAATAACTATTATTATTATTACCATTATTTTTAAATCCAACTAAGAAAAATAATTTTTCTTTCTACTTTTTTTTTCTCTCTACATCCCTTAATTTCTTTTATCCAGTTAAGAAGAAAAATAATCTAAAAAAAAAAAAATTTTTTTTTTCAGACAGTCTCACTTTGCTGCCCTCAGTAGAGCGCTGTCATGTCATACATAGCTCATAGCAACCTCAAATTCTTGGATCCAAGTTACCCTCTTGCTTCAGCCTCCCAAGTAACTGGGACTACAAGCGCCCACCACAATGCCCAGCTAGTTTTAGAGATGGGCGTCTTGTTCTTGTTCAGGCTGGTCTCAAACTTGTGAGCTCTTGGCTTCCCAGAGTGCTAGGATTACAGGTGTGAACTACTGTGCCTGGCTCTAAATTTTTTTTTAATATTGCTAAGAAGGCTGCCTGAAAATAATAAAAATAACTGAGATTTAGTCCTGGTCTAGATGGCAAAAGGTCTGCATTGGCTTATCTTCCCACATCAAACAGGGGTCTTATCTTGCTAATCTATGGAGAAAGGGGTGACTGGGAGTGGCAGAGATGGCGTGGGGGCAGTGCCACTTCTCCACACCTTGTTGACACTATAAGATTTTTAGACAACCAGGATCTTCAGAGTGTTGTTTTCACCAGCCCGGTAGAATAAGGGGAGGCAGGTGTTGCTGCCCAAGCCTGGGCGCTCCTGCGGGTTCTGGATTTCACGAAGCAGTTGCATGATCTGCTGAGTAGTGGGGTCCTCAGGCAGAGACACCTCCCTGGCCTCTCCTCGTGCAGGTTCCATGTTGTCACTGAGGCTCACCTCATAAAAATCTTTTGGAGAGAGGAGCAGGGCTCTGAGCCACTTGTAGCCTTCCCCTGCTCCTGCCCTACCCTGCCCAAGGGCTCTACTCACCACCCTGCTTGTTGGTAGCTCCAAGCTCCTGGGGGGCTGTGGGCTTTGGAGTAGGCTCCTCAGCAGGGCTCTGGGTAGCTGCCAGGAATTTGCCATGCCACTCATTGCGCTGGCTCACAAGTTGTACCACTAGCTCCTGCAGCTCCAGTAACTTCACCTGGAGTGAGAGGTATTCAGCACATGTGCCCACCCACCCACCCTTGCCCATAAAGATACCCAGGCTCTACCTTCATTTCCTCTTTTTCCTGTGCCATCCGGCTCACATACTCCTCATTCTCCTGCTGCCGCTTCTTCAGTGCTAGCCTCTGACACTGGTACAGTGTGACGTACTCACCTGCGAAAGGACAGGCTTCAGACACTGGGGCTGCTCTGACCCCTCCGACTCCTGATGGGCTCCTCTAGCCCATTAGGGGCATAACTGGCAGCTCCCCTCGATGGGACCTTGTCTCCATGCTCACCAATGGTGTCTGTCTCTCCGGACAGCTGGATGCAGCGATGTTCCAGTCCCTCCACCTGTTCCTTCAGGTCTGCCTTCTCCTTCATGACCTCCATAAAGCGGTTCTGGTGTCAAAATAATGGGGTCAGGTCTGGGCAGCAACCTGCCTGTCCCTTCCCTTCTTGGCCCATGTCAGGAGAGACTCCCTCACCTCAAGTTTCTCCATGTCCACCTGTAGGGCCCGATGGATTTCCCCAGATACAAAGCCATCTCCAATTTCACAGGCAGAGGCTGTGTCCTCTGGCTTCTGGGCTGGGACCAGCTGGTGAACAGGAAGGAGTAGGTGTTAAAAGAAATCAGAGGGCAGGGAAACCAAGAGCATGAGGGTCTCTGGGAGGACCACAGTGGGGGCAAGAATGGTGGACAGAGAAGGGCTGGGAAGAGTCATGTTTACCATGGCTTCTCGGCTATCTAGGTCCTCCGAGATGCTCAGCATGGGCCTAGAGGCCTCCTCATCTGGTACTTTCTCCTCCTTCTCCACTCCCTTCTCCTCTGCTCCCTCATTCTCAGGTGTCTCTGTCTTCATTGCTGCCTCCTTCTCTGCTCCCTCCTTCTGTCCACCCTTGTCCAATATATCTCCTATTGGGGACAGCCAGAGGGGTCCTCAGACAACCCAACAAGAGAAATAAAAGTGGGCCCACGTAACCTCATGTGCGATCTGGGCCAGCCCCTCCCCATAATCACCAGCTGTCTGTCCTAGAGGTTCCCTGTCCCTGCCTTGCCCCCGGCTCCCTCCTCACCATGGAACAATCTCACTTACCCTTCCCAGGCTCGGCCATTAGGCTCAGCTGGGCCTGCAGCTGCTGGTTCTGCTGTCTGGCAGCTTCTAGGCGCTCCTAAGTGGCCACAAAAGAGGATGTGACAGCCTCTTGCAGCTGTCACATCCTCCTACTCCAGGGCCTAGCCCTTAGCAAATCCCTCACCTGGGTCTCCTGCAATTCATGGAGGGCCACCTCAGCTGCCACTGCACCCTGAGCTTTCTCTTGTTGCAGCTGCTCCATGGCCTGGGTCTGCTGTAGGAGCTCCCTGTGCAGCGACTCTTTCTCTGACATCAGTTGCTGATAGGTGTTTGCGTGCTGCTGATAGGCGGCCACGTACTGATGCAGGTAGATCAGATACTGATCTCTCTCCTGCTGTAGACTCTTCGCCTCTTCATTCTTCAGTTCCACCTACAGGAAGACCCTGGACATGAGGGGAGGTGGTAGCCTACTTCCAGACTCTTAAGCCCAGTAATGGGGGCACTGTGGGGCTTACTCCAGGCCTGACTGTCCATCTCCCTTGCACAGAGCCCTGTTCCTCCCTCACTCAACCTCAGACCCCATAACCTTTTTTTCATATTTCTTTTTTTTTTTTTGAGTCAGAGCCTCAAGCTGTCGTCCTGGGTAGAGTGCCATGGCATCACAGCTCACAGCAACCTCCAACTCCTGGGCTCAAGCGATTTTCCTGCCTCCGCCTCCCAATAGCTGGTACTATAGGCGCCCACCACAATGCCTGGCTATTTTTTGGTTGCAGCCATCACTGTTGTTTGGTGGGCCCGGGCTGAATTTGAACCCACCACCTTAGCTGTATGTGGCTGGCGCCTTAGCCACTTGAGCCACAGGCACCGAGCCTTTCATATTTCACTTTTAGGCCTCAGAAAGAAGGAAATGCAAAGGGAGCCAATCAGCAAGCATCTGTTGAGTGAACACTAAATGCCTGATACTTTGCGTGTATTATCTCATTTAATCCTCAACACCTCTCTGAGGAAAGTGCTAATGTTTGTTTGTTTGTTTTAGCTGTTGAGTGCAATGGCTCAATCATAGCTCACTTCAACCTCAAACTCCTGGGCTCAAGTGAACCTCCGGCCTCAGCCTCCTGAGTAGCTGGGACTACAGTCATGGGCCACCACGCCTGGCTAATTTTTCAAATTTTTTTTTTTTTTTTTTTTTTGAGACAGAGCCTCAAGCTGTCCCCCTGGGTAGAGTGCCGTGGCATTACAGCTCACAGCAACCTCCAACTCCTGGGCTCAAGCGAGTCTCTTGCCTCCGCCTCCCAAGTAGCTGGGA
>CAUYTI010115870.1:0-20962 GCA_963575145.1 Galago senegalensis
CTAGCTCAGGTATACGTGGCTGGCACCTTAGCCGCTTGAGCCACAGGCACCGAGCCAATATTTTGTTTTCAACTTCTGTACCTACTTTGGCATAGATTGGTAAGAAATAGTCTGTGGTCCAGTAGGAATCTACAGATCACACTTTAAATAACCATGTTCTAACAAATATCACTTTCACCCTTTCTCCCATCTTTCTATCAAAAACATAGCCTAGATCAGTGCTCAACTTATAAAACACCTGAGGAAGAGGAGAATATTAAGAAGATGGACTCTGGACTGAACTCTGGAGCCAGACTGCCAGGTCTTAAATCTCTACTCTACCACTTACTAGAGTTATGTGACCCTGAGCAAGCCACCTCACATCAATGTGCCCCAGATTCCTCATGTAAAAACTGGATAATAACAGTACCTATTTCATAGGGCTGCCATGAAGATTAAATACATCAATTTGTGTAAAATGATTAGAACAATGTCTAATTCATAGTGTGTGATTGTTTCTGCTGTTATTATTTATTATTAGCATGGTCCACAACATCCTGACTTCATAAATGTTACATATCATTGTTATTGTTGTTATTATTGCTACCATACTCTATAAATCCCTCTCTATCTCTCCAGCCTCATCTGAACAAGGTGTCAAGCCAGCCTCCTATCACACAATAAAAGAGTAATATGTTAAAGACCATGTGGCCAGGTACAGTAGCTCACATCTATAATCCCAGAACTCTGGGAGGCTATGGTGGGAGGATTGCTTGAGCTCAGGAGTTCAAGACTAGCCTGAGGAAGAGCAAGACCCCATCTTCACTTAAAAAATAGAAAAACTAGGTGAGTGTGGTGGTGGGCACCTGCAGTCCCTATAACTCAGGAGGCTGAGCCATGAGGATTACTTGTACTCAGGAGTTTGTGGTTGTTGTGAGCCAGGCTAATGCCTCAGCATCCTAGCCTAGGGGACAGAATAAAACTCTGTCTAATTAAAAAATATATATATATATTATTATATATAAAATTATATATATATAATATAATATATAATATATATATAATTTGTGGCAGATTACATCATTGTTCAATAATGGTCATTTCCTTTTCTCTACCTCCATGGGAGACATTGCACTCTTCATGTGACTTCTTTTAGCCCGTGGTAAAATGCATAATGCATGCAGAGGTTGGTACAGATGAGGTATGTCTTTGAGATTCTGTGACCACCATAAGAACAAGTCCTGGGCAAACCACTGGCCCCAGGAGATTGAGAGCTTCATGGATCAGACCTGAATGGAGCCCGTGGCCAGCAGCCAAGCCCAGTTGAGCCCACCTGAGCGCAGCAGAGCAGCCCTATGCAATCACTATATCACTGAAATTTTGTGGTTGTTTGTCACACTGCAAAAGCCAACTCTTCACACTGTTTCATCTCTTTTCGTTTTTTATTTTAAATTCTGCTTCTCAGCATTTTGTCCCATGTCCTTGCCAGGTAGCCTTGTTACACTAGGGTATATTCTAGAGAAGTAGCTCACTAGAAAAACAGCCTATGTATAGCTTGTAGCTCATTCCATGATCCCCAAAATTACAGAAGTTCCTTTCATGCTTTGGGCACTCTAATTGTACATTTTTAACATTTTCTTCATATATATATTTACATATTATGCATATGGGTGTATAATTATACATACAGGTAGAAAGGAAGCACTTTCTCCTGTTGGTTGTATGTGAAATAAATCCAGAAGCAGAGAATGTAGAGGGAGGCCCCGTATCTCCCACCATCAGAGTACTATAAACTCAAGCTGATATATATAAATTGAGTAAGAATATACGACACAGAAGGGCAATGGTACTCACGCCAGCAGGCCACTCGTTCATAAGCACAAAGGAAGAACTGAAGTTGTTACCCTCTTTGTTCCTTTCCTCCCATTAAATAGCCATAGACATCTTAAAATCAAATCCAAAATTAATGCTCACACATGCCAGTGATAGTCTAAAGAGGCCCACTAATGTGCAAGGAGACTGAATATTTCTAATGATATTCAAATATTTACTTTATATTTGCCTCTCGGAATTTTTTATGAATACATATCCTGGGTCATATCATGGAATTGTGACTCATTTTGGTTTCCTTTTCCTGCAAGGAAAATGATTTCCCAGGCTCCTGCTAACGATTCCTCTGGATGTATGCAAATTTGGGTCTAGATTATGGCAGTGTGTTGTTTATTATGCAGTTAACATCTTTTATAAATGCTATTGTGTAACAGTTGCAATGGATTTTTACTTACTCTATAAGCTTAGCCTATCACTTCAAATTTTATTCTCACATGTCAAATACAAAACCATTTGAGAAAACATTTTTAAATTGAACTGAGATAGAAGCTAATGATAGAATTGGTCATCCTGTTACTATTTTTTTGTTCGTTTGTTTTGAGACAGAGTCTCACTATGTAGCCTCAGTAGAGTACTGTGGCGTCACAGTTCACCACAACCTCAAACTCTTGGGCTCAAACGATTCTCTTACCTCAGCCTCCAAAATAGCTGGGACTATAGGTGATAGCCACAACACCCAGCTATTTTTTTGCTGCAGTTGTTTAGTTGGCCCTGGGCCAGGTTCAAACCCGCCACCCTCGGAGCATGTGGCTGGTGCTATAACCACTGTGCTATGGGCACGGAGCCCCTGTTACTATTTTTTAACCAGAAAATATTATAACAGAGGCAAAGACCTGAAAAAGAGCAAAAATATTCTACAAGCTGTCTCTTTAAAACCCCCTCACCCTTTTGGGTAACTAAAACCTGTATCCCTGCCCAGGAGGAGAATATTGTTTGGTTTTTTTGGTACCATAGAAGATTGGCTCAGGGAAATTATATAGGCAGGGTTCTGGGTCACAATATTATCATCTCATTGCCAGAGATGACAATCAGAGCCATCAACTATAATTAAACAGCAATAGCCAAAGCTGAACCCCATTAAAAGCTCTATATTTCTGCTTATATTTAGGGCAATGGTACTTTAAGGCAAGAGTCAGACATTCTCCTTACTCTTATTTCCTGGCAAATTAATAAACTTCTCTTTTTTTTCCTCAAGCCACTTATCCTATCTTCCCATCCTTCAAACTTTCAGTAACAACACATTGTTACTTTACCCCTTGCTTTTCACCTTGCAAAAACAATGGCATTCTACATAGGACTTGCCCTTGGACAGGAAGGGGAGTTGGCCTATTTGAAGTTAATACTCCTCACTTTCATAATTCATTGACCTATATAATATGAATGCTGCAACGGTTTTTTAATCTCTAATTCAAAGATTTTTTTTTTCAATTTGGCTTTTGGCCATGACTAAGGTTCATTGGATTTATGTTTGCTTTGTGAAATATACAAAAAGTACTACCCAAAGGTCACCATCAGACTAGTGGTATAACAACTCTATCACAACCTGCTCAATAATCCATAGCTAAAAGACAGAACTCAATTACCTCCCCTCTGAACAGCATGCCAATTCCACCCCTCTGATTCTATAAAAACTAAAGCAAGAGCAGAGCGTAGACGTGCTTCATAACCTCACAGGTAAAAGTACATTGAAACTGAAAGCTACTGGTGATGCTGCATGAAAGATAAAAAACAAGAGGATCCACACCTCATAGGTCTTTTAGTCTGGCACACCGCCTGATTGATTCTGCAGTGAGTGAGTTTCCTTGGGTTCTGAGGCTTGTGCTAGTGGAAAAAGAAGAGCTTGAGAGTGATGGCTTACAAAAAGTCTGTGTCTAAATCTTCCATAAAACATTGGAAAGTTTATGTCATCCATCTCGCCTCCTCTGAGCATAATTCAGAGATGAATATGGAAATTATGGGAGAGTGATATAGCCAGTAATGGAATTTACATATTTTTAAGGACAAAAATGTTCATAATGGAAGTCTTCTCTCCACAGATAAAACACATAAGGTAGAAACAGTTGATTTAAGACACATGTGGCAAGACTTTCTAGTGGGTAGTATAAAATTATCAATCAAACTGAAAGATGCAATTACAAGCCTTCCCAAACACACACACACACACTCATAGTGAAGGGGGTGGAGGGGAAGAGAGAGAGAAAGAAGGAGGGTAGGAGGGAGAGAGGTTCATTCTCATAAAAACGGTCCTTATATCTGGAAAAAGGGAATATGTTGATTGGTAATCCTAAAATGAATATTGTGTTGAGCAGTAAAATGTGAAAGAAAAGTTATCAGAGAATCACTCTAGAAAAGAAGAGAGGTTAAAAACCAGCTGAGTCTGTAATGTCAGGTTCACCATTGAGGGGTCAGTAGACTTTGGGCAGATCAAGAGCAACCTGCATTCCCATAGTGAAGGGGTACAGTACCCCACGCTCAGACATGGCAATTTGGCTTCACGTGCTGCCAATCATTCCATCTGCAGTTTCCTTTCTCTGCGTCAACGAGCAGAGGGCTCTGGGGAACACTAACAGCATAGAGTTCCACTGTTCACTAAGTGCTTTTATATTACCATGACGAACTGTACTCTCCTTCAAAATACTTGCTGCCCCTTCCTGGAGGGATCTCAGTCCTCTACAGGAGATCATACTTTTGTCTCCTCTGATGTCAGTCAGGCTTATCCTGTGACTTCCAGCTGAAGCTATAAGAGCTAGTATTTGTACCCCCATCATCTCTTCACCCCTGCAATCAGCCAGAGATGTCCAAATAAGATCTGCTTTGTCATCCTGGTCCCAGAGTAAAGATACTACCAAGGGGAGACCCTCAGCTGACCTACCATGGAACTGTAGCATAAGCAAGAAGGAAACCTTGTTTGTAAATCACTGAGATTTGGGGGTAATTTGTCACTAAGTCACAACAGCTTAAGCTGACTGATACAATCAGACTGATAAAATTTAAGGTCTATGTGAGACTCACAGAAGTGATGTTTCCCATGGTTAAGGTTACCCAGGAGGAATAAGCCAGTTATTTGTTCCTCATTCCTAGTCTATGATTTACATTTAGGATTTCATTTCCTTTTCTACATATTGAAAGAGTTGTAATAAATCATCTCTAAAGTTCCTTTCACCTGTAGCAATCTATGTTCATCTGATTCTTCCTTTCCTAGACTTCTGTTGCTACTGTTGGTAGTTACTTTAGATATATTCCCTTGGATGAAATCCAAAGTAGTTGCATATTATAAAAATTCCACAACTATTACAGCCAAGTTCTAAAGCATACTGATTTTCACTCCTTGACACTTTACTTTATAAATATGTTACTCAGGTTTTTTACATATTTGCATATAATCTTTCTGATTAAATTGGAGGCATCTTTGTAAGAAAAGAAATGTTTTATTCTTTCTTTTACCTTATGCCTTACCATGCCTCAACATGTTTTAACAGGTCCTTAATTAACTTGCTCCATGACCAATAAATTCTTTTCTTTATTCAAAAATGATGGAAAAGAGATTTGACAAAAGAATAAAGCATTGATTTTAAAGATTTTTAAAGAAGACAACATATTTATATTTCTTTGATATTGCTCATATTGAGACGTCTAATTCCCCTCCCACTGCACTGAATTTTGGCCAGCCTTAGTGACTCATTTGTAACCAAGGGAATGCAGCAGAAATGACACTGCATGACCTCTAAGGCTAGGTCAGAAAAAGTCATACAGCTTCCACCTGTTCATTGGAATGGTCACCCTTGAAACCTCAAATGAAAGAAGGCAACTACCCTAAGCCCACCAGGCCATTAGGAAGCCCAAGCTACATAAGGAGGCCACAGGATAAGCACTCCAGTGGACAGTCCCAGCAGAGCCCAGTTTGCAACTTATCCCAGCCTATGAGCCATGGTTGAAGAGGCCTCTAGTGATTCTAGCACTTAGCTACTAACATCACCCCAGTTGTATGAGTCTTCCTAGAAATTATCCTAGATCTCAGAGAGTAGAGACAAGCAACCCTTTCCCTGCCCTAGGCAAATCTTTGACCTATAATATCCATAAGCATAAGAAAATAGCTGTCATTTTATGCCACTAGATTTTGGGGTGCTAAGTAGCAAGTAGTAACTAGAGCACACAAGTACCTATAAAAGTCAACCTGAGTCAAGCAGGGCCTGTGGCTCAAAAGAGTAGGGCACCGGCTCCATATACCACAAGTGGAGGGTTTAATCCTGGCCCCAGCCAAAAACTGCAAAAAAAAAAGTCAACCTGAGCCACAGTGTAAGCCAGATAAACACAAAAAAGTATGTGCGGCTGGGCACCTATAGCACAGTGGTTATGGCGCCAGCCACATGGACCGAGACTGGCAGGTTCGAATTGGACCAAGTCAGCTAAACAATGACAACTGCAAAAAAAAAAAAAATTGCTGGGTGGCACCTGTGGCTCAAAGGAGTAGGGCACTGGCCCCATATGCTGGAGGTGGTGGGTTCAAACTCAGCCCTGGCCAAAAACTGCGAAAGAAAGAAAAGAAAAAAAAATTGCTGGGCATTGTGGCAGGTGCCTATAGTCTGAGCTACTTGGGAGGCTGAGGCAAGAGAATTGCTTAAGCCCAAGAAGTGGAGGTTGCTGTGAGCTGGGATGCCACAGCACTCTACTGAGGGTGACATAGTGAGACTCTGTCTTAAAAAAAAAAAAAAAGCAACAAAGCAACTATATGTTTTCCTGATTTGCTTATTTTTATTAGGGTGCAGCAACCTCTTGGGGTAAATACTTCTCCAGCGAGAGCAATCTGGAAGACAGGAGTATTAAAACATCAGGCAGAGATACAATCAAATTATTATCAAGCAATTGCAACATAAAAAAAACAGACAGTGATAGAATCTCAGAGCCTATTACTTTACCATGCAATTGCAACATAACAAAAACACCAGTCAAAGATGCAATCATGAAGACAAGTGGAATCAATACTGACTCTAAAATACATTACAGGCCATTTTAAAATAAATATGTAAAATCTGCTTTAAATTGATTCTAGCTCAGTGTGGAGCAAACTGCTATAACAATTTTTCCATGCAAAGCCTAGAGAAAAAAAGAACAGAGAGCAACAACCTGGAGCATGCGCAGCTTGGGGTGAAGATGTCCTTCCACTAAAACTTCCCAATTTGTGACATGTTGTACTCTTTATATTCAACAACAGATCTCATCTTATAGACTACAAAAGCTCACTCTGGAGCAGAAACACCAACATGTTCAAACTTTAGCAACTAGAGAGTTTAAAATAAAGCCAAGTGCTCTCTAATGTCAATTCCGTTCCCTAAGAATTCTGTGCAGAAGGAGCAATAGAAAGTGTTAGGTTTCCCTCTCGTTGTTCCATTTGGATCAGTTTGTTTTGGGAACCCTGACTCATACACAGCATTAGTTTGTATGCACTTAGCATAGGTTCCCTGGCTTCTCTGTGCAGGGTACTATTCTAGGCACCAAGGAGACAAAAGGTATGACAGACATAGTCCTTGCCCTCAAAGGAAAGATAGGCAAATCCAAAAAGCAACTATTGTACAAAAGAGAAGGTATTAAGTGCTAAACCCAAGACTATTTACTAAACAGAAACCTATTTCAGAAAGTTTGAATTTAACTTAGACATTAAGTAGCCCAAATCCTATCCTATATTTTAAATCTGAGACTATTAATTCATGCACATATACCCAACTCCTTTCCAAAATGACAGCCTCCTTAGACAAAAGTACCTTTAATCACATGGTTTATTAAATCACTCACCAAGCCCTTTGGGTACGTTGCTACGCAGCACTGCTCAATAAATGTTTATGAAATTAATGAATACAATATCTGTGATGCAGCAGCCCACTGACATGGCACCTGAACATGCCCCATCTTGGAAACTAAGCTAGGTTGGGCCTGGTTAGGACTTGGACAGAATAGCAGCCCAGGTTTTGATTGTCCCAGAGTCTCCCTGCCTATTTCTATGGTACCTATTGCACTCAGTCTCATCTATCTCACTTTACTTTTTTTTTTTTTGAGACAGAGCCTCAAGCTGTCCCCCTGGGTAGGGTGCCGTGGCATCACAGCTCACAGCAACCTCCAACTCCTAGGCTCAAGCAAGTCTCCTGCCTCAGCCTCCAAAGTAGCTGGGACCACAGGCGCCCACCACAACGCCCAACTATTTTTTTTTTTGGTTGCAGCCGTCATTGTTGTTTTGGTGGGGCAGGGCTGGATTCGAACCCGCCACCTTAGGTGTATGTAGCTGGCACCTTAGCCACTTGAGCCACAGGCGCTGAGCCTCATCTCACTTTTAAAAACTGTCTATATGGCTTTAGTGAAATTTGGTGTCATTTCGAGAATTTACAGCTTGAGCTTTATGATCAAGTGTATGAAGAAAAGGTTTGATCCTCTGGCAAGAAGATGGTCCTTCTGGATGAATTTGAAATCATATCCCGAATAGAACGATGATACAATTCAGCTACAGAGACAAGAGTCCTGGCTTCATTATCCCGTATCTGGCGAGAAAGCGGTGTCCTACAGAAGAACACCAAATCCTAACCATTAGACCACCAGGGAAGTTACAGTGTCCTACACGGATGGGCTCCAGGGTGTATAGCTTTGCAAAGGCCTTTAAAATGTTTGAGATCTGATGAAAACTTTATTGACTCCAAAGTATGAAAAGAAACCCAACATATCAAAGTAAAAAATGGTTAATTAAATGTCTTTGAAGCAGGCTCGGCACCTGTAGCTCAAGTGGCTAAGGTGCCAGCCACATACACCAGAGCTGATGGATTCAAATCCAGCCTGGGCCTACCAAACAACAATGACAACTACAACCAAAAAATAGTGGGTGCCCACAGTCCCAGCGACTTGGGAGGCTGAGGCAAGAGAATTGCTTAAACCCAGGAGTTGGAGGTTGCTGTGAGCTGGGATGCCACAGCACTCTACCCAGGGTGACAGCTTAAGGCTCTGTCTCAAAAAAAAAAAAAGTCTCTGAAACATAAAGTTACATTACCTAGATGGCCACATCTCAACTTCATAAACAGGCATGTAGAAATTATGTTTATTGCGGACTATGGTAACCTTTTAATGTAGTTGAGAGGATAGGAACTGTCAGGCTACAATGAGAACTGTTATGTGCCTCCCCAACCTCCATTCTCTCCACTGTGTGTCCCCAGGCCTTTTTTTTTTTTTCCTAATAAGGCTCTGATTTTTGTTCCAATGTCCACCCCTTCCCCAAGCAGCTGTGCCTCAGTGGAAACTGGCCCGTGCTCACTTCTACAAATAAACCTATTGGTCTAATGGTGATATCACTCTCTTTGCCAGTGGTTGGTTCAGAAATCAGTATAAACTCGATTCTGACCAATACTACATAAAAATAATTCTACTAGAAGGAAGGGTATCCTAGAGAAAGTTTCTTTTCTCATGAAAGAAAGCCAGTCCTCTATGTCTGAAGTTTTTTCTGGCTGAACATAATGCCTTAAACTACTCTAGACATTTTGCTGAAGACAAAATGACGGAGGGTGAAAAGGAAAGAAAGGGGAAAAGTGAAGAGAGGGAGAAGATGGGGAGACAGAGTGAAGGAAGGCAAAGAACATGCATTCTTCGTAACATGGTCAAGCTGCTGAGTCACCCTTCCCTGAAGCTCACCCTACCTCTGAACTTCCCAGCATATGAGATTAAAATGTCCTCTCTTTAATCCAGATTCAGTCCCTGCTTGCTGCTTTGTAGGTCTCCTGTTACCTTAAACAAGGTTTCTGCTTCTTTGCTATAATCTGTTTCAGTCAACCTCAACTCAGAGAAAAAGGCTTCGTCCATCCCTGGCTGTAAGTCACTCAGGACAAGGAGCATATCATACTGTTTACAAGTCAGTGAGTGGTACCCATTCAACTGGAAGATTCTCTTCATGTTGATGCAACACATTCATTCATGACAAAAGCCAGATCTGGCCATGTGGCTGGGCTCACCTATTGGATATAATCTAAGGACCACTGGGAAGTCCCGTGATAAAAGTATCTCTACTAGATTTCCACCGTTAAGCCAAGTTAATATAATACACTAATGAAAATATGCCTTACTTGGTATCAATTAAGTAATCATTTATAAGCCCACCTAGAATTCTGACCTACAGAACTGTGTGATAATAAATGGATATTCTTACAAATCATTAAGTTTGTGATAATTTGTTACACTGCATTAAAAAATATGGTATAAACTGTGTAAAAATTTTTCCAACACATAAAACTGACAATATATATAGTAAGGGTCAGCAAACTGCAGCACACAGGTCTTATCAAGCTCGTGTCTTATTTTTGTACAGCCTACAAGATAAAAATGGTTTTTACATTTTTAAAGGTTTATACAAACTGAAAAAATATGTGACAGAGACTGCATGTAGTTCACAAAACCTACAATATTCACTATCTGGCCCTTTACAGAAAATGTTGACCCTTGCTATATACTATTTATTATCCTTTAATGTTTAGGGACAAGCATAAATAATGAAGTTTCAGGATACAGATTGTGCTGGATGCCTTACATTTTCCTTCTCTGAGTCCACTGTCCAACTCTATCCTTGCCCTGAGAGGTTGGCCTGCATGGACCACATCAGATGCCTTTTGGCTCGTGGTTGGTTGTGGACAGTTAGGCCACTGTCAGAAGACCAGAGAGTAGGACGAGAATGAGATTGGGGTGTTTCCTTACTGCTCCTCCCATGCAGAGCTGCCTTAGGCAGATCACGTCCTTCAACAGAAGGACACAGATCCTATCGAGGCCGAACACTCCATGTAATTGTCTCTTTCTGCAATCCAGTAACTGTTCCCTCCCTCGTTCCCTTTGGGTCTAGGGGTAAATAGCACTTTGATATCCATCATGACTTCCCTGCATTCTGCCCACACCTGTATAAATGGTTTCTTTAATAAACATCTGCAAATTATCCATCTGCTTCCCACCAGGACCATGACTGATACAAAGGTATCACAGTTTACCTTTGAGTGAAAGGGGGAAAGGAACAGCAGGTGGGAAACAGAAAACTTGATCTTTAATGCTCTCTTTCATTTATAGAAGGACTTGAAACAAATATCAGAAAGTCTTAATAATGGCTGATTCTGGATGGCAAAAACAATAGACACACAGGATTTTTTTTCTGGCATTTCTATACTTTTTACCATCTCAAAATTGAAAAATTTTCCCAGTCACACTGACTGATTATTATTCCTTAAGACTGTCAAAACTCAAAAGCTAAATTTGGCCAAACGGCTGGGCTCACCTATTGGATATACCTGAGAACCACTGGGAAGTCCCATGGATAAAAATTTCTCTACTAGATTTCCACCATTAAAGCAGCCATCTATCTAAATCCAAATCCTAGGGTCTGCCTGACTGGCCCCAGTCTTGCCTGACTGGCAGGCATATTTCCTAACTGGTGACTTTTTTATCACAATTTGCAGCACCAAAATCCCCACTACTCTTCTGCTCATCACCACCCAAAGCATGAAGCCACAGACCAAGCAGCCCAGACGGACTTGGCGACAGGATGCACACAGGTCAGCCCTTCTCCCAGATGTGCAGTTGTGCGGCTCCCTTTCTCCCCAGACCTCTGCTGTGGGCTCCCTGTGCTGTTTTCAGAATGAAGTAATAAACTTTCACTGCCAGTACTTATAAAATGTTTTGGCTTTATGAGACAGAATCTCCTGCTGCTTTGGGCACAAGTCCAGTTTAAGCAAGGAATCTGGAAGGAGAGCCAAAAGACAGTTTTATAACCATTGCACTAAGGACGGTAGAAAAAAATTAGTTAGGTTCACTGTGTAAAAAAGCTCATCTTCAAAACAAACACAAAAAATGGGACTACTAGCTTGGATCTGTATAAGTGAAGTTATACACATGAAGTTCTTGGACTGATGGTGAAAGTTTTCCACGTTCTAGAAGATACTTGCCCCATACAAACATCCACAGAAGGCGACCCCAGGACCATAAAGTACCTGGGCTTCCCAGTTGGATTTTGCTTCACAAAATCTACCCCTCTCATCCGATTCCAACTTGTAGGGAAGTGCCTTTTGTGAGTTATGTACGCTCAGTGGTTTTACGTATACTTCATTTTTTACCTGCTGTGACAAGATTTTTAATCTTTATGCGAGAGAAACCAAACCCATGCAAGAACAACCTGTCAGGAATACTTACAGCCTTGTGGTTAACTCTCTCCTGAGTGTGATTTAATCAGCAAGGTGCTGCTGACAACATGTAATAGAACATTGTAAAAGCTACAGGTTAATACCTGGCAGGGTACCCGAGGAAATGCCATAAAGGGCATGGTAGTGAAATGAAGAATGATTATTATTTAGCATTTACTAATCCTAGGTGGTACAGCAAGCTCTAAAAAACACAGTATAGGTGGAAGCAGATTACCTCTAAAGTTCCATACTTTGTTTTTTTGTTTGTTTGTTTGTTTTTGCAGTTTTGGGCCAGGGCTGGGTTTGAACCCGCCACCTCCAGTATATGGGGCCAGCATCCTACTCCTTTAAGCCACAGGTGCCACCCAGTTCTGTGCTTTTTTTAATAAAAATGAAAGAAGCTTTTACAGCGCTATCTCTAAATAATAATACAAAACAGAAAAACCTTGAATCTATGGACAAAGGCAAAAAAACACCAAAATAAAAGCAAAAAGGATTTTTGGTGTTTATGTCCTTCCTCTACAAGCTACTTTCTTGTAGACAACCTATACAATCTATATCTACTTGGAGTCAGCAGACTACAGCTTGAGGGTATACCTCCTGGTTTTTATAAAGTTTCACTGGAAAACAGTCACATCCATTTGTCTATGGCTGCTTTTACACTACAAGAGTTGAGTACTTGTGACAGAGATCACGTGGCCAACAAAACCAAAAATATTTACTATCTGGCACTTAACAGAAAAGGTTTCCTGATCTCTGATCTACTTCAACTTGGAGAAAACATGGTCAGTCCAGCTCTGTGATTGTTTTGATCATTATTTATCAATGTATTCATTCAAAATAAAAATTCAGTTTGGTCTTGATGGGTTATGCCTGTAATCCTAGCACTCTGGGAGGCTGAGGTGGGAAGATCATGTGAGCTCAGGAGTTCGAGATCAATCCAAACAAGAGCGAGACTGTGTCTCTACTAAAAGCTGAAAAATTAGCCGGGTAGTCTACAGTTTCAGCTACTTGGGAAGTTGAGACAGGAGAATCACTTCAACCCAGGACTTCCAGGTTGCTGGGAGCTAGACTGAAGCATAGAACTCCAGCGTGGGGCAACAGAGTGAGACTCTGTCTCAAAACAAAATAAAAATTCAATTAAACTTATTTATTCATTAAGCATGTATAAAATGCCTATGCCTGTGCATTACAGAGAAATGTACGCTAACACTTCACTCCTCCAGCACAAAGGCACACGACCCTAATGAAGCTACAGGAGATAGATTCCCACAGAGCAAATCAGTGGGGTTTTCCTAGCTAGGTCTTTTCCTTTGAAAAGGCCAAAGATCTGGATAGATAGTTGAATGGAAGGTAAGATTATACAAGGCATCATTCTACATAGTATAATGGCTCATGGTCTAAGTATAAGATTTAAAATCTAAAATAAGATTTCAAATCTAAATAAGATTTGAAAACTACTTGGAACATTAAGACATTTAATGGTTTTATTTCGAAGCCCACAAACTCTTGAAAGAAATCATTTTGCAATACTCTTCCTGTCTCTGTGGTTACAGTACATTTGAGCCACACAGTCAACAGTGTGATAAAATCAAATGGCATTTGTTTATTCAGAGACCACAAACGGGTTTATAGATATGAAAGTAAACATTGTTTGAAAGGTTCTAGCCTGAAGGATTACTTTTTAAGTCTTCTTTGAAGACCGACTTTTAGGGCTCTAACAAATGTAGACATTGAAAAAGTACTCAATCTGAATAGACCAATAAGGGTGTTTAAATCTTCCAGATGCACGGAAAGAATGTAAGTAGCAGTTTTCCAGCATACAGTTGGTGTTTCAAATGGATGTTATATTTCTCTCTACAAGAATTGAACTCTATGACTTAATCTTACCTGCTTAACATCCAAAGATCTGTTTTAGGGTTTTGGCAGCTTACATATGCTCCCCATGGCAACTGCATAATAACATCATATAGTTTGAAGAGGAGAAAAAATTCAAAACCTTTCAGGCGCAACTACTTCATGGAACTCCTCTAAAAATCATGCTGAACCAAATTGTTATACTTCCACTTACAAGTTTTCGTTTTGCAATCAGTTTAAAGGATCTGTTTGAATGATTTATCTTTCACCACTTGTAACTCTGAACAAAAAGACCTACTCACAAAGGACCATGAAGAAAACATTCAGTCTTATTCAGAGAACTGATAATAGGTATTTTAAGCAGAGTTAAAACTAGCACTAGACAGGCTGGTCAGGTTCAGTTAACTATCAAAAAAATGAGCTTGACAAGTTCATTTTCTTCTCTGTTTTTATTTTCCTCTCTATAAAAGCAAGTAATTTAAACCAACCTCCCAGAGTACTTCCAACCCTAAAAACAATGATGACTAAATCTTGACATCTACCATAGTTCTCAATATAACTACTTTTAACCTTCTTCTAACTTTATTCCTATCCATGGTAGAAGGGGGAAAATCAGATAAGAATTGGTTTCTCCTTTTGTAATTTGGAAAGAGTCATCAAGTTATTGCTAAGCACAGAGAAAGCATTTTCTTTGCCTCTTTTCAAGCACATATAAGATTTAGCATAAATTCAGACTTAGTTTCTCTGACGATATTATTAAAAATTTTTTTTAAAGTTTTTTTTTTTTTTTTTTTTTGAGACAGAGCCTCAAGCTGTCCCCTCCTGGGCTCAAGCAAGTCTCTTGCCTCCGCCTCCTAAGTAGCTGGGACCACAGGCGCCCGCCACAATGCCCGGCTTTTTTTTGGTTGCAGCCGTCATTGTTGTTTGGCGGGTCCGGGCTGGGGATTCGAACTCGCCACCTTAGGTGTAGGTGGCTGGCGCCTTAGCCACTTGAGCTATAGGCGCCGAGCCAAAAAGGTTATTTTAAAAAAAGAATTTAGGAGCACTTAGAGGTTTATGGATCAACACACTGGCACATGGCAGAAAAAGCTTTAATTACCTAAAGCATGAAGCCCAGACAGTTTTATCACCTGTTCTTAAAAAAGGATGTAGAATCACTGAAACACTCAGATATTGCTGATTGGAAGTAAAATATGGTCCCATTTTAGAAAGCTGTTTGGCAGTTTCTTATAAAGTTAAATATATATCCATCCTATGACTAAGATAGAATATGGCTATTGGAATCAAGTTTCATAAGAGTATAATATGAAAGTAAATTATAGAAAACTCCCTCAAATAAAAGTTCACAAGTATTCTAAAAAGTGTTTGAAGTAATATTATCAAATGGTGACAGTGTCGCAGACTTAAATATTAAGATTATATATTAAGATTCCTCAGGCTGGGTGCAGCGACTCATTCCTATCATCCTAGCACTTTAGGAGGCTAGGGCAGGAGGACTGCTTGAAGCTAGGAGGAGTTTGAGACCAGGCTGAGCAAGCCACGACCCCATCTCAACAAAATATAGAAAAATTAGCTGAGCAATATGACATGGCATCTGTAGTCCCAACTATTCAGATTAAGGCAGGAGGATCACTTAAGCCTACAAATTTGAGGTTGCAATGAAGTATGATGAAGCCACTAAACTCTCTCCAGGGAACAGAGCAAGACACAAAAAAAAAAAAAAAAAAAAATTCCTCAAAAAAGGACTCTGTAAGCAATCTTTTAAATTAATACCTAGAAAAAATTAAGAATGTGAGGAAATGGATTGATAGGTAAATATTTATTTTTATTTTTGAGACAGAGTCTCATTCAGTTGCCCTGGAGTTGAGCATCATGGTGTCATAGCTCACAGCAACCTCAAACTCTTGGGCTCAAGTGATCCTCTTGCCTCAGCCTTCTGAGCAGCTGGAACAACAGGTGCCCACCACAATACCCAGCTAGTTTTAGAAACAGTGTCTCTCTCTTGTTCAGGCTAGTTTCAAACTCATGAGTTCAAGCAATCCACCTGCCTCAGCCTCCCAGAGTGCTGGAATTACAGGCATGAAGAAAAATTTTTAAATGACCATTTTGAGAAACATAGTGAAGATAACTTAAAACATTCAATGTTTTCTGATATCAGGAAGGACTATCCTGGCAAAAAGAAAACAATTAAGCCCACCTACCTTTTATTTTATATGATGAAAGACCCTCTAGGAGAAAATGGGTCCCAGAGAAGAACTGATGGTGCAAGAAGTAATTAAAAGCAATGAAGCACAAACTAACTGTGCACTGGTTATTTTCTAGGATTTTTTTTTTTTTACTTTACCTCTGAGCATAAAGAAAATAGTAATGTCTCAGAGCAATAATAATTCCCTACTTTTCAGTAACCTTATACAGAATAATAAACCCTGAGAGGGGCAAGCTTCTTTATCTTTGCATCCAAAGAGAATACAAAGATGTTTGACAATTTCTCAAATCCACTAGATGAAACCCGCAAGATGAAAAAATCAGATAACATCCACACATTTTAAGCTCAAGACATCAATTTTACATGAAATAAACTCCAAATTCTTTACCCAGCTTACAAAACCTGATGTTGTTGCCAGAATTTCTCTCTATATCAAGTCTTTGGCCTTGAGGTTCGAAGAATGAAACCATAGACCAGGAGGATAAGTGACAGGATAGAGTTTATTGACAGGGAAAGATTGATAGAAAGATGGATAGGAAGCAAAAGAAGGAGAACAGAACCTCTAGCAGCAGACGGGGAGAACCCAAGTGGGAAGCTCCCCCGAGTCTTCAGTCTAGGGGGTTTAAATCCTGCCCTGCAGACAAGGGGTTTGGGGGAAGTATTGGCCAGAGGTCTTTGTGCAGAAAATGATGCTAAAATTAGCACAGGAACACAGCCCAGCCCTTGAAGTTTTTGCCTTCTGCAAGGAATTAGGGTGTGTGCTCCCTACTCTAGGAGGAAAATCCCAGAATCTTCCAGGCTGCTTTGTTCATGACCTTGTTAGAACCCAGAGGGTGTATCCTGGAAAGGGTGGACTGTTTATGCCTAGAGATGAGGTTCTGTGATGAGACTGATTTCTGAGCTCACGGAGACCTAGAAAACAGGGGGAAGGGGATTCCTGCCCAGCCCTGCATCAGAGTGGCCTGGCTTTGGTTCACTTTTCTGCCTCATCCTTGCACCTTCCTCTTCCTCACCCCACATTTTCTAGTTTGTTCCTTGAACTCCCTCCACTTGGCCTGGCCTCCAGGTTGCCTTCTGCCTGCAGTGTCCTTTCCCTCTCCTAAACACAGTGTTTTTCTCTTTGAGCTCTCCGCCTGAAAGACATCTCATTGGAATGATCCCCTCTGATCACCTAAAGAGTCCCTTATCTACATAAATTTTTCATTCATGTTCATTTTCTCATTTTCTTGCTATACCAGGTTGAGTGTAAGCTCCCAGAAAACCAGTAGCATGCCTGTTTTATACCTTGCACTGTGAAGAGAAAAATTATTCTAATACTTGTTAGAATAGGACTAAGAATAGCCCTACATAAGTTTGGTCAAGGGGAGAGTGCTGTCAGCACATAGTAGGCTCTTAAAAAATATTGACTGATTGATGAATGAATGAATTCTCTCCTACAAAATTAAAATGATAGATTTACTTTTTGAATGTTTTAATTGCTCTGAGAGAGGACACCTGGGAAAAGTGAGGTATGAGAGAATAGACAGCTTCTCACAGAGGCCCCAAAAATACACCAGCAAGGTCCTCCCATGGTTACTCAGCTATCAGGAATTTACAGAAACTTAATTTCCTGGGACTGGAAACTAATGCCTGCTTCAGCTTCTGTAAAAGCCCAAGCCTGCCTTCTCCAGCTTGATTCAATGAGAAGGGTACCCATGGACAAAGAGCCCTTGACTGGAGACAAAAGGGAAAAGACAGAGTCATTTGGGGAGCACAGCCAATTTTGGACTCCAGCCCATCGTGTCTCAGCTGGCTCAAATAAAGCCCTTCCTCCATATCTTGGTGTTCAGGTGTTCTTTCTCTCTGTCTGGCCTCACCTTCCTGCAGCAGCTCCATTTTTCCATTTCACCCTACTCCCATAAGTAATGGTAATCAAGAATGAGCAGGGAAAGAAAGCCAGAGAATAAAGAATAAATAAAGTCTACTCCCTTGCAAAGAAAAGAGAATAAATCTTCATAATTAATGGCACATTTTGTCATTTATCCCTCCAACATTTACTGAGAGCTTACCATAATGTGCTAGTTATTCTTCCAGGTATGAACAAATTCAAAGAAAACATCCCTGCCTTCACGTTCATTGTCTACTGAGTTCACTGTCACTGTCCACTGTGTGATAAAAACAAGAAGAGATGAGGTATGGAAAAAGGATCAGGGTAGCTTAGATGGATAAAATTCAGAAAGGGAGCCTTGGCTAACAATGAAATAGGCAGAAAGACGACTCAGGAGGAAAAACGTATAATGAGAATTTTCCAAATCAAATGCCCTATTGTTAAGACTTCTGCCAGAAACCCTGCCCATCTTCTACAAAATTGCGAACGCCAGAATATTGTTGATGTGATTTGATTTCTTGGGGAAGCTAGCAAAGAGGACAGGTTGAGTCAAAGGTTTGTGCAGGGCTTAGAGTCAGCCAAGTAGACACAGGGATAGCAGTACTTCTGGGTTATGTTAATAAATCGGAAATCATGATTCTAAGTAAGAAAAATATTTAGTCCAACTGTTCTAGAGGTAATATCAAAGAAAAAAATAACATAGATGCCCATAAGAAATATCATTTTTACTCCTGATGAATTCAGAGGGTTGAGGAAGAAAATGTGCCCCATATGAAAGCAGGGCTGCTGCAAAACGGCCAATCGTGTGCCTTGTGATCTCAGTGGCTCCAAGAGGGGAGAAGATGAAAGGAGAGGCACTCTCTGCTGACTGAGCGTGCTCCCAGCATCACTTCAACTCTCCGCACTGTGGAAAGTTAACTACAAAGCTGAAAGTAACATTTGCTAATACCCGTGTATTTTAACACTTTTAATGTAACCAATATCTGAGTTTATCGTTATATTTCCCAATAAATAAAAAAAAGATGTTCAAATTTAAAATTCATTTCAGGAGTGTCATAACCCAAAATGAACTAGGTGATCCCAAAGACTATTCTTTGTCAGAAAGGCTGACATAGATCAATGTAAGAGAAGTGATATGTAGTGGAAAATATTTCCAACACATGTTCTCTTACAAATTGTGCTAACTAGAAACTTTGCTTCTTCCACGTGAAAGTAACTAATACACTGATAATAGTAAAATCAGCCATCAGAATCCACAAAGAAATTATAGATATAATAGATACCTCTGGGTGCATATGACTTTTAAATCTGGCTCAGCGCCCACAGCACAGAGCTTACTACACCGGCCACATACACTGAGGTTGGTGGGTTTTAATACCCGCTAGCTGGCCCAGGCTAGCTAAATGACAATGACAACTGCAACCAAAAAAAATAGCCAGGGGGTTGTGGCAGGCACCTGTAGTCCCAGCTACTTGGGAGGCTGAGGCAAGAGAATCACTTAAGCCGAAGAGTTTGAGATTGCTGTGAGCTGTAACCCCACAGTACTCTACCGAGGGCGACAATAAAACTCTGTCTCAGGAAAAAAAAAAAAGACTTTTAAATCTAAATTGAATCTTTATTTAGAAATCAATTTACATGGGTAGACTCTTTGCTATGTTATGAATGTTTCAAGCCTGCAATTTTTTTTTAGGGTTATAAATGTCTCTGACTAAAAAAAAATATGATGATAGATTTGTGTAATAAATATTTCTCTGACATTATCTATTTATCTGTCCATCAAAATGTACAAGCTTATCTAAAAGCAATCATCTATCAAATTTATTTTGTAAAATAAAAATATCTATAAATGATCCGTTTTCTCCTGTGCCCTCCAAAGGAACTAAAATAGTGAGACTTTAAATTATCCCAGAGATTGTGAAGTCAATCTGACGCTACTTAAGAATAAGTCAAAGGCTACTCTGATTTATTTAACCTCTATTACAGAAAGCAAACTATCTTACCTAATTTATTTTAAAGAAAGAGATAGAAAATTCTCTCTAAAGCTTTAGCAAATGGTTCTTTTCAAATGATATTTCTACATCCTAAGAAAAAGAATAGAATCATAATTCAGGCAGAACTGGCCTGCAGACATAGGCTGACAGAGAAGGAAATGCTCCCTGGATCAGATGGAACCAGGGCAGGGGCACTGCCTCAACAAAGGGAGAACATGAAAGCTGATGGTCAGCAGTCCATACTGCAGATTCTGTAAGAAGAGAGTGAATTCAATCTGACATGAATACCCAAGGAGTCTACAACAACATTTTCACTTACTGGTGAATGAAGAAATTAAGGGATGACAACATCATGAACCTACACAGCCCATCTGGTTTGAAAAAAGATGTCAGCAAATAGCAGGGAACATGGAGAACAGAGTCCACATTTTAGCAAAAAATGTTTGTCAAAGGCTGAGATATAAGACAAAAGTCCAGTCCCAATAAGTTTCTATCAGGAACCAAGGAGCAAACACATTCATACCGGCTAGACAAGGCGAGAGTAGAGAAACTTGGGCATGCAGGGATATTAGCACACATAAGCTACACAACCTCTCCACAGTACACAGCCACCGCTAGGCATGGGCTCCTAACTCTAGATCCTTTCCTGGGGTAAATTAAACCTGAAAACGTCACAGAATTATTCACTATGCCTCTTGCAGTCCCTGAGATGGTGCAACACGTAGACTTCCTAAAACAAAATGATAAAAGCGCTCACTTTGGCAGGACATAAGTACAAGGATGACACAAAAACTCATGAAGCATTCCATATTTTTCGTAATCCCACTACTAGGCATCTACCCAGAAGAAAAAAAATCATTTTGTCCTAAGGACATTTGCATCAGATTGTTTATCCTAGTTCAATTTATAATCCCAAAATGTGGAAACAACCTAAATGTCCACCAACCCAGGAATGGATTAACAAGCTGTGGTATATGTATACCATGGAATA